>BQNB010130360.1:0-18957 GCA_026074375.1 Tanacetum coccineum
CATAATAAAGGGGAAGATGAAGGGATGTAACATAAGGGGGTTAAGGTATGTGGATAGCCACTTAATAATTATTCATAACAAAAATCATGATATAGACGTTTTTTAGTGAGGGACATGTTTTTATTATTGATGTCGTTGACTCTTATAAAAAATAATTTTAATTTGCCTACTTTAGAATAGAGTCACGAAAAGATCGTATCCACGAATAGCTTATGATTACTTGAATAAATATATTACCGTCCTGTTGATTAAATCATACATTATATAATTAATCACGTTATGAATATTCATATTTAATTAAGGGTGAAAACTGAGAGTTGAAATTTTTTAAAATTAACTACACATCGTATATGGTTTTACATAAATAATGAACACTTGAAGTATGTAAATAATTATAAATTTATATTCGTATTAATTGTGATGAAAGAACATATTGAATATAAAGTTTGCATATTAAAAGTAGGAATTAGTTTGTGTTTTGTACGTGTTTACGAGTTTTTATTATAATGTTATATAAATAAAAATTGAATTGTTTAAAGGCGTAAAAAAAAAAAATCATATTATGTCCACATTTATTAAACATCCCAAACCAAGCTCGAATTATTTTTTATAACATATAAGGACTCTAGCCGGTGGTCGGGGGGACCAGACCGGCCGCCAAACTAGCATGACTGGCGTCTAAAGCCACTTCTACCAATTCGTTACATTTTCAGGAAAATCGAATTCAAAGACTTGACAATTCATGAAACTTTGTAGATATCTTTCAAACATCATAAATCTTATAGTTATGTGCACCATGACCTCAACGTCAAGCGAAATCTAACTTTACAAAGGTACGATTGTTATGCCAAACACCCCTTTAGACACATTTTCAAAAGATCTAACTAGAAATATATGATTTATAAAAATGTTACATATTAACAAAAGGTCATTTACTATCAAATTTTCTTTTGTTAATTAGCATAAACGTTATCGGGCACACAAATTCATCTCAAACAACAATGGAGAAAATGGTAAAAATTGACAGCCGAAAAATGTGGGTACATAGTTACAAAAATAGCCACAAATATAAGGACGTTGTAATGTAGAAATCTAAGGACAAGCATAAAAAAACTGCGGTTTTGTTGTTGATATGAAAAAGTCATTAGGAGAAAATTAAAATCAGATCTTTAGTTAAACAAGTAGCTTAGCTTAGCTTAATTAGCTCCTCACACTTGACACTCTCTTAAGCTCCCGACACTCTTTAGTTAACGAAGATATGGAGCGACATCATGTCGTTCATACCATATTTCTGATTGTTATCTGTTATGTTGCCGTCAGCCACCAAATGCCAGATGCTAGTTTCGTGTGCGACCCATCTCTTGATTTTGAAAATGTACGTATAAAAAAATGCCTACATTTCATTACAAGCATGGAAGGCAGCTATTGTGTCCGACCCACATGGTGTGACCAATAACTGGGTCGGATCCAATGTCTGCAACTACACAGGTGTCTTCTGTTACGAATCCCTTGACAATCCTCAAGAACGCACCGTTGCAGGAATATACCTAAACCACCAAGATCTAGCTGGCAAACTCCCCGACCACCTAGGTCTATTATATGATCTTGGTATCTTTCAAATCGGTTTTGTGGGACTCTCCCGTTTAGTTTCTTAAATTTTAAGATACTTTTTGAGCTTGATCTGACCAATAATCGGTTCGCTGGAAAGTTTCCTCATTTTGTTTTGGAGCTTCCCGAGCTTAAATATTTAGACATCCGGTTTAATGAATTTGAAGGTGAATTTCCTCGACAACTTTTCAACAAGAATCTTGATGCCATACTTGTCAATCACAGCCGATTTTCTTCTAGTTTACCTGAAAACATCGGGAATTCACCTGCGTTAGTGATCGTTCTTGCAAATAATAAGTTTTCAGGATGTGTACCATCAAGTATAACTAAAATGACACAGACATTAGACGAGTTGGTTTTGATACATAACGGGTTTAATTCTTGTTTGCCTGAAACAATCGGGTTGTTGAAGAATCTAAGTGTATTGGATTTGAGCTATAACAGGATAAAAGGTGAGCTGCCTTCCAGTATTGGGGAAATGACGAGTTTGGAGGTATTGAATGTGGCTCATAATATGTTATCCGGAAAAATTCCTGAAAGTCTGTGTTTGCTTCCGAATTTGGATAGTTTTAATTACGAGTATAACTTTTTAGTGAACCAAACAGATAGTTGTTTGGAATTAGCCGGTTTTGATGATAGAAGGAATTGTTTCAAAGATAGGCCAGAACAACGAACCAGGACACAGTGTGGCAAGTATCTATCTAAGATAGCCGTTTAATCGTAGCGATAACAGGTGTGGCCAGCCATTGCATGTTCCTGATCCACCACCTTTGTCTCCGGATCCACCATCGCCATCTTCATCTCCTCCATTATCGCTACCTCCAACGCTAGCTCCATCAACAACTCCACTATTTTCACCTCCGATTTGTTAGAGTATTAAGAACATAAGAACTTGCTGTCTATATTATATTTACTTAGAATATAATTTGTACTATTTACTGCTGGCCCAAACTTGTACATATACTAAGCGTGCACGTTTTCAGATAGCCTGGGTCAAAGGCCAACAGGCATAATTAGCAGTTAAGTTAGTTATGTAGGAAAATAGTTATTCAAAAAGGTTATGTCTGTTAACATTGAACCATCACAATGGTTCAGTCACACCTTTTCACATAGTATATATATGTGCAACATGTAACAGACATAAATATATATAATACAATTTCATTTTCCATATATCAGAGTGTCTTTATTTTGTGCACTTTACCTATTTTGACTCACTTTTACCCACTGTAAAACCTATTCCCAAACACCCCTTCAGATAACAGAAACCCTGGTTAACACCAATGCCTTCTTAGAGGCTAATTGGCATAGAAAAAACAAGCATATATGCCAACCACAACAAAAGGGAGGCTTGCTCCATCTCAGAGACGGCTAACCTCTTTGTCATGGGTTGTTGATTGATCAAGAATAAAGTAGTTGGGCGTAATAAAAAACAATTATGTTGGAAGTTTTCTTGAATCCTTGGCGTGTTACGCCTTAGACATGTCATGTTTGAGTCTTTAATTTGACACTGTTTTTATTGTTCCACTGTGTTGGTAGCTTTTACAACCATTAACAACTCATATCCCAAGCACTAACACCAGTTGGTAATGTTAAAGTCAAATAGATGTTTTGTATATCGCTAACGTTTGCAGGGTGACCAAGACACTATGCATAAATTATAGCCAGTTTATCAGAATGCTGATGTTACAGCCAGGTGGATATCAAGAATGTTTTTGATTGCAGGCAACGGGTACTTCTACACTGAAAGACACTATACTGTGGCAAAGTGCAAAGATCACATAAAGAACTAAAGTACTTATAAGGATAGGACAAAAATAATATGGTAATCGCATAGGTTGTTAATGTTAGTATGATTCCTTTGTTGTTTTTTGAATATTATCATTCACCTAAATATTTATAAAATATCAGATTTAACAGATTAATCATACTCAATGGTGCATTTTCAAATATCTATGGCAGTTCCAAATATGTATAATATAGCTCCTATGTCTATGCAGAACGTAACATGTAGCCAAACTTCAGTCTGTGTATACTGAAAGGGCTATTGCTGTATACCAGAACCACATGAAATTATTTATAATAGAGTAGATACAGTTACACGCTACCAGGACAAATACGAAAGCCATAATTACGACAGACACCATACTTATGAGTCAATTTTGGGGTTGTCCCAAACAATCATTCAATTAGTAGAATGTTCACAGGCATTATTCATTTGTTGGTTTTTCCTTTAAAATGAAACACGTATTTCAATTTGTGTACACTGAAATTCCTATTGCTCGATACCAGAAAGACTTGAGAGTATGCATAATAGAGTAGGTATATATAAGCCCTAACCTGACAACTATGCATGCCATAAGTCCGACAAACACCATACTTAAACGACATTTTTGGGATTTGACCAAAAAATGACAAACATGTAGGTATAAGTTTCCATACACATTGACAACAACTATCTTATTTGTGGCAACTCAATTGTTCCAAGTTTTCATACGGTAAAAGTGGATGCATAAGGCACTATATGTAGCTACAATTGTCCACAAAATTTTAGAAAAACACGCCTGTCCACCTAAACCAAACACAAATTTAGATCAGAAACTCCTGTGTTTCATTAAAATTTGGCATTTAATAGTACACTAAATAAGCTACTTAAATTACAAAATGCCAAAAGCAAGTCTATTCAATTTCTTCAAAAGATAGCAACAAATATACTAACCTGACCATCCATAGTTCATATGAACTATTGATCAATCAAATCTCCCAAGCTATGAATACATGTATACTCAATGGCCAACACATTTCAATACTCCTGATGAAATCTGCATTTACAACCATATCTCATTTTTGATATGTGCCACAACAAGGAACTACGCTGAAAACCACTCGCTGGCTAACATTCCGCAAAACTCTATAAGAATACAATCAAATGCAATTATTAGACAAGATGGAATAGTACAGAGTTACTGTGGTATACAATTGAAAGAAATAGGAACCTCAATCCCAAGTAAGCACACAGCAAATACGTCTAATCTCATAATCAATGTTTATGACATGGTATGGTAAAGATCATATGATGCTTGCAGGTACCTCTAGAATGCTAGACCAAAGCAGAACCAATCTATACCAACAAGCCATAGCATCTACATTAAATTATCCATTTTTTGACATCCATAGGCGGAAAACAGGTCATATACCATAAAACTGCTGCTAATTTTTGTTCCTTTTAAAAAGACCCTAATTTGTTTTTAATTTTTATTGCATATTTTGAAAGTGTATCCCGACATGGTAATTTCAGGAGCAATTGCTAAATTTAAATCAAAAAATGCTACAAGAGGAATTGCATTTACCTCAAGAGGTACAATTATAAACTATTATGCTTCCTTTACAACAAATACCACAACATGTCTACATTTTATTACTAAAGATGTTACTTTTGATGTAGGTGCCGAGGTACTGTATCATAATAATGGAGCCCCATCATACTAATGTGTCCACTGTAATGCGACAATGTGGTATGAAGATAGAATTAACAAGGGCAATTGATCTGTAAAGCCAATTCTCTCTATGTTGCCAGGAGGGTAAAATCCGGCTACCTAAATTTAATCTGGCGCCTATAATGACCCAGCTACCACTCGATTTAGAGACCAAATAAGAGTATATAATGGTATGTTTAGCTTCACATATTTTGGAGCTATAATAGATCATTCAATTAATAATGGCAGAGGGGTATACACATTAAGAGTAAATAGACAAAGCTATCATATAATTGGGTCCCTTCATCCAAAAGAAGGTACACAACCCAGGTATGCCCAGCTTTAGTTCTTTGACACAGCCAATGAAGTGACAAATCATATGGGCGCATTTATTGATAAGGATAATAGGGACGGAGTGGATGCTGCAACTGTCTAGACTTTGACACAAATGTTGGATCAGTATAGTTTAGTAGCCAAAGTATTCCGGATGGCAAGGGATTGGTGTCATTTACATGGTTCTGTCAACGTAGAATTACACTTGGTATAAGAGCGAACAAATGCAAGGCAATATAACAAGCCAACCGTAGCTGAGGTTGTAGCCCTAATCACCAATGATTTTAGTGATGGGATACCTTTAAGGGACATCATAGTAAACAAGTTACATTCTGGACCTAAAAGAATCTCCGAACTGCATCCAGCATACATGGCCCTCCAATATCCATTGTTCTTCCCGTATGGAGAAGACAATTTCCATGACAAGATACGTTACTACAGTAACAGAGGTGCTCCGAAAACTAACCGTGGTTTTGTGATAATGAAGGAGTACTATTCTTACATTATTCATCAAAGACATGACCAATGTAATACTTTAATAAGAGGAGGGCGCCTATTTCAACAGTACTTGGTCGATGCATACTCGGTCGTTGAAGAACAACGCATTAAGTGGACACGAAATAATCAAGACACCTTACATGTAGATTTGTATCATAGCGTATGTGATGCAATAACAAGAGGGGACACAAACGCGGCCGGGCTGGGCAGATAATAGTTTTACCCGGTACTTTTGTTAGAGGCCCCTGCTACATGATGTAAAATTATCAGGATGCGATGGCCCTATGTCGTACTTATGGCAACCCAGACCTTTTTATAACATTCACATCAAACCCAAAGTGGCCGGAGATCAGCGAAGTGCTTGATTATATCCCCGGCCAGAAAGCTCAGGATCGACCAGAAATAGGGATAAGAGTCTTCAAAATAAAACTAACTGACTAATTGCATGATCTTACAAAAAACCAAATATTTGGGGCAACCGAAGCAAGTAAATACCAAAGACCCTTATTTACGTGTATCCTTAGTTTGTATATTTCTGTATCCATAATTGGTATTTTTAACCCATTTCCTTTGAGTTGTGTATGTTATTGAGTTTCAAAAACGGGGGTTGTCGCACACACATATTCTATTGTGGCTGGAAAACGATAGTAAATGCAAGACGGCCGCTCAAATAGACGATATAATCTCGGCAAAACTGCCATCACCAATGGATGACCCAGACGGACAAAGCAGTTACATATTATATGCTACATAGACCTTGGGGTAAGGATGGGAAATACGCTCCATGCACCATAGAGGGTAAATGCTCCAAACATTATCCAAAACAGTTCTATGTTGAGACTGTTCTTGATGAAGATGGGTACCTCATTTATCGCCACCGTGATAACAAAGCATCTTCTAAAAAGGGGAAGTTCATGTTTAATAACAGACATGTGGTGCCTCACAACCGTTACATGTTGCTCAAATACAAGGCACACATCAATGTAGAATGGTGAAACAGATCTAAAGCGATTAAGTACATATTTAAGTACTTAAACAAAGGCCCTAATAGAGCAACAATTATAATACAGGAAAATGTTCTGAAGGGTGATCACGTGACATCAGAAAAGGTGGTGGTAGTTGATGAAATCAACAATTACTTAAATTGCAGATATTTAGCACCGTGCGAAGCAGTGTGGCGGCTATTTTCATATGATATCCACTACACATATCCGTCCGTGATGGAGCTAAACTTCTACCTCCCAAATCAAAACCCAGTCACGTTGCAGGACTGAGAATTCTTACGAGCTTTGCTTAAAAAAGAAGGTATCAATGATACTATGTTTACCAATTGGTTTGACTTAAATGAGCGCGATCCATCAACACTCACATATGCTGACCTACCAAAGCGATATGTGTGGCATGAACAGTTGAAAATGTAGAAACCATGAATACAGAAAAAATGCATTGGGAGAATCGTTTACTCAACCCCAGCCTCGGGAGAGAGTTATTTTTTAAGAATGTTGTTGAATGTTGTAAGAGGACGAAAGGATTTTGATGAACTATTGACAGTCAACAACATACTATGCCATACATTCAAAGAAGCCTGCTTTGCATATGGTCTTCTAAATGAATATCGGGAGTGTACAAAACATATATCAGAAGCGAGCTTATGGGCATTTGGCCCACAACTCCGTGATCTATTCATTACAATCCTACTATTTTATGACATCAGCAGGCCCCTCAAACTATGGGAAGAAACATGGGAACTGTTCTCTGAGGATATTCTACAAAGAAAGCGAAAACTATATGCCTACCCCGACTTGTAACTGACAATTGAACAGATTCAGAACTACTGTTTGGTTGAAATCTAAGAATTACTAAACAAGAATGAGAGATCTTTAACAGACTTCCAAGACCTGCCACGTTTCAACCCACAATTGCTAACAAACATGGACAATCGTCTCATCAGAGAAGCATTGAACTCTGATATGAATAAAAGTAGGACTGAACACGAAAGGCTTCACCCACTATTAAAACCAGAACAACGAACAATCTATGAACGGGTGATTGATTCGGTGCATAACCAAAGAGGCCAATTCTATTTTGTTTATGGCCCAGGCGAAACAGGGAAAACCTTTTTATATAATACCATCATCGCAAGGTTAAGGACAGAAAGAAAGATAGTGCTAGCGGTTGCCTCTTCAGGTAGGACATTTTATTCTTACTTACTTACTTAAGACATAACTACTGGAAACCAATTCACCAAGAATGGTTTTTGAAATTTGAAACAGGGATTGCGGCACTCCTACTGCCAGGTGGAAGGACAACGCATAGTAGATTCGTCATACCACTCAAATTATTGGAAAACAACACATGTGGCATAAAGCAGAACACCCATTTGGCTGAACTAATGCAAGAAGTGAAACTAATAATTTGGGATGAAGCACCTATGACACAAAAATACGCCTTCAAAGCATTGGACAAAACATTAAGGGATATACTGGGATTTAAGAACCCGGAGAATAGAGAGCAAATTTTCAGGGGCATGACTGTGTTCTTAGGGGCCGATTTTAGGCAAATTCTACAGGTCATTCCCAAAGGAAAGAGGCCAGATGTGGTTCAAGAATGCATAAACCGCTCTGATTTGTGAAAGCGTTGCAATGTTTTCACGCTCACACAAAGTATGAGAGTCAATGAATACTATCCAAATGGAGAGTTTGATAATCAAAAACAAGAATTTAACCAATGGGTCCTATCGGTGGGGAACGACACCATCCTAGCCAAAACTAAAGAAGGGTAAGATGAACCAACCTGGATTTAAATTCCAAAGTAGTTCATAATAAAATCATCACGCTCTCCGATCGAAGACATTGTAGCCGAAACATATCCTAATTTCATTGAAAGGCAGCATGACGATGAATATCTAAAAGAGCAAGCTATTCTAACTCCAAGGAATTACGACGTGGACGAGATCAACAAGTATATGTTTAACAAGCTGGTCGGCAAATTCGTAATATACAATAGTGCTGACGAAATTTGTAAAGCGTCAACAAAGTCTCTAGACCAGCAACAACTATACCCAACTGAATTTTTAAACACGTTGAACTTCCTAGGAATGCCACCACATGCATTATGCCTTAAAAAGGAACTACCAATAATGCTACTAAGGAATGTTAACCCCGCAAAAGGACTATGCAATGGAACTCTGTTGATCATTATTGAACTTGGCAAATTCGTTATTCATGTAAAATCCTTACTGGATCCCATGTGGGCGACATCATGCTTATCCACCGGATCATAACAACATCAAACCAATGTAAATGGCCATTCGTCTTGAAAAGAAGATAGTATCCCGTGAAGCCATGTTACGCAATGATAATTGACAAAAGCCAGGGACAGTCACTTAATTATGTCGTCCTATATCTACCCAATCCTATGTTCAGCCATGGGCAACTGTATGTACCACTATCCTGGGTGACAAAACCGACAAGATTAAAGATACTAATGACTGAGGAAGCTGACCCAGAACTCAAAAATTATACGCGTAATATATATACAAAGAAACATTCAACAACCTGCTTTGACTGGGTACCCTTGCACGTGTTTCTCGGTTATAAGCATACTGTAAAAGAAAACAGGGTACCAAATGGTTTGTAACCTAATTCAGAGTAATTCACTCAATGGCTATGAAAATAGCACAACAAACATTGGAACTATCAATTTGCTGTAAGCTTTTGTGACCTAATTCAAAGTAATCCACTCAAAGACTATGAAAATAGCACAATAAACATTGGAACAATCAATTTGCTGTAAGCTTCAACTGTTATTTGGTTAGATCATAATAGATTGAACTTCTACATCATGTCAATTGATTAAGTATCTATGCTGGCCTATACTTACATCAAACAACTTATAAAACGGCCTTTCAAAAAATAACCAACAAAATATCAACAAGGACTAATTAAAGTACAAACCTGTATTTGGATTCTTCAGATCACACTCGCAGGGTGAACAAAAAGTAACTTCAATGGGCCATTGAAACTTGAGGAAATGAAATGAATAAAAGCCTTAACGGCTCCCTTTTAAAAATTTAAAAGTCAAACACTTTGACTTTCCCAAACAGTTTTTTAATAACAATGCCTTATATTTCAAAGCACAAATTACGTTTATTCCCCTACTCATACAATATGGAATCGATATTGAAGGCGATAACATAACTCAATATCTACATATAAACTAGGAGTTTTGAAACGCGACAATTCCTAGCAACCTACAAACCTGCGACAACCTAAAATTCTTAATGAATTGATTACATCAACAATTTGGAATGTAAATAAGTGCCACCCATATAACCAAGTCACTATAATGCCATACTATAACTGTTAAAACAAGAGAACTGCAGACCCTCACTCATTATGATGCAACACAGAAACAATCAACCAAAATACAACACTAACACAACAATTCTGAAAAGCCACACACACAAATTCCAACTAACCAAAACGAAAAATAAAAACCTATTACCATAGCAGCGTAAATTAGATCTCAAAATAAATATATATAAAGCATTTCAATGATTCCATTGGAAATATTACAATACTAATCCCTGACTTAACACCATAAAAACTCAAAACTAGACTTATTCATAAACCAAATAAAAACAAACAAACCATGAATCCCTAATTTGTTTCTTCCATTACAGCAACATAACTAGCCTTCAACCGCATTCCAACATTACTACCAGCCAGTAATTGTTCCAAATCTCCAAGCGTTGCAGCATACGTTACAGGACTAAATGTCCATAGGGACATAACTTACAAACACTAACAACAAACCAACTAAAACCATTACACTGCCTGCACCATCATATCGGTATCAATGCATAAAAAATCCTTAAAAAATTGTTAGGTCCTTAAAATTTATAGGAGGACAAACGCTAGAGCAGTTTGCATTTAACAAGAACGACACGAATATCAGTCCCAAGCCTAATACGTCAACATGCAAACATAGCTATCACACTATACATCACCGAAAACTATAGTTACACAAAACAGATGAAACAAGGTATGAACTTATTAGGACTCATTATACACCCTGAATAACTTTAAAACACCACACAACACCTGGAACTGCAACTAAAAGTATCAAAACCTACAAATTTTGACCAAACATATAAATTACAAAAAGTATCAAAACCTATAAATTCTGGACAAACATATAAATTAATAAACACAACAAGAAACATGGATTAAAGTGGTTCGGAAAGATAATGTTAATAGGCTTAAGCACCCCATTGAAATGGTACTATATTAATGAATATATTTGAAATGATTCTATTCTCATTCGAGGCACATAAACCTTGAGATTAATAACATACTCTTCATACTATAAAACATTCATGTCCATAAAATGTTATAAGAACTTGCAGCATCCACTATCAAACAACAAAGAATTAGAGGAATTGAAAACATCTGAAAATTTACAAACCATATTTTTATTGATATTAAAATAAAAAAAGTGCAGTACAAAACAAGGAACATCAAAACCAACGATTATTCAACCTAAACCAAACTAATAACTCAGAATAAAAAACATAGAAAGAAAGAGCAGCAATCAACAACCCTTAATCCCGCGCTACCATATCAGTCACAAAACCAGCCTTCAAGCTCACACCAACCTGAGCACGTCCCAACAGTGTTTCCAACTCGCCTAGGGTCACGACATCACGCGCAACAATGACTCCCATATGCTCCAAACACTTCACAGCACCTTTCGCTCTTCGACAGCCTCCAATTCAGCAATAAGCCGACGCTTCTTACTCAATGAGATCCTTAATGAAACGCAGAGATCACCTATTAAACCAGCTAATGATTCATCCTTACCGTGCGAACGACCAAACACATACTTCATCTTATCTACCAAATGCGGAGATTCAGCAACCTCAGACAGTTTATCCAAAATAAGAAATGGCCCCATGTATACAAAATGAGACGGACAAACTAAATATGCACGTATGCTAGAATACTCTGCACTGCAGCATACATATAAATAGGACCACTTGTGAACCTTTAATCTACCAAAGGAATTTTCAAAAGGCATAACTACCAATGTAATTAAGGGAAGCACCAACCAGTTTGTAACTCCTACAGCTATTATTACTTGAATTATTATTACTTGAATTAATGCAACATAATCAAAGAAGGTAACTAATCATCTGCTAAAACTGCTAACCAATGACCAATCTTTGTATTGCCTCAAACTCAAAAATAACAAATTAATATACACTCGATGTTCAGGTTCAAAACATGTTATCATACGTTCATTGACATAATAGGAAGACTCAATCACAAAAGACAGAATAGAACAAATCCAACTGCACATCAGTTACATATCCAACTAATGGTTTATATACGCTGTACAAATTAAGTTATAAGTCTCTAAACACTCATTACAAAAGGAGATTTCAATGACAAGACCAGCTCACCTTTGCCAAAGTCCCAGCGGAAACATTCAAATTCAGTTCCTAAAGAAGGACATAGCAAACACCATATTCAATCTGTAACCATAAACATAACAACATTACTTGCCAAATAGGTAAACAATCTAACCCACGTGACCCTATCTCACACCATAAAAACACATATCCGATGAAACCTACAACAGAACACACATAACAGACCACTAACGAACCTCATAACCATGGGGCAAGATTGAACAGAGCTTAAAATTTAAACCTTTCAACCAATTAAAAAAACAAAGGGAAAACACATGACGAAGCTATCACATCATTGAAGCAAAATGTACCACTCTAAAAAGTACACACCTACATTGCCGCAGAAACATCATCCGAAACCCAATTACATAATACCAAACACAACAAAAGAACTATAAAATGGGAACAACTAAAGTAACCATCATGGACATTTCCAACAATTTAAATAAACAACGGTGTCGATCACACAAACAACGATGAACCAAAACTCACACAGAACGTGCCTCTCAGATCGCTAAAAAACTATAAAATGGGAACAACTAAAATAACCATTAGGGATATTTCAAACAAATAAAAAAACAAGCCGTCTATCACACAAACAAAGATGAACCAACACTCACACATATCATGCCTCTTAGAGTGGTTATTGTTAAAAATACTAGACAAGATGTGACATTAAACATAAGTAACAAAGGCTACATAAGTCAAAATATGATCAAAATACATTAAACATGAAAACTAGAAAGAAAACAACTAACATATTACTTTTACTAAAACCATTACTTTTCATTAGGGTTCACCTGCAAAATTCCATTACAACCTTCATACTTATAATTAACCATTTCCACAAAGATAGACAAACCATTAAACACATTAAACAAAAGCAACACATGACAAACCAAAGACATTAAACACAAACAATTCCTTAACCATAACAGCTTTAACCATTTGAGACCTCCAACTATGCCTCCTTCATCTCAATCTCTTCTTCAGCCTGAGCAATCACATCATTCAGCCCCAATAACTTAGCATCTTCAACCCTAACATCATCCCTGAGCCGCATTAGAGTGTCAAAAACTTCACCAGGATTATCAAACGCCTCCATTTCAGCAATCAAAGCATTCAACTGAGCGATTTGATTCCTACAGGTTTGGAATTCTTCCCGCATTCAGTTAACAAAATGGGGCACTTCATAGATTTGTTGTGCCTTAAAAAATTCATATACCCATCCATAACTGTCTCGCCACTAAATTCAATAAGGTCATCAACCACACGCCTAGCAATTTCATTGCCTGCAACAGGACCAGCCATAGTAATAAAAGTAGATGAAAAAACAAACACAAAAAAGGGGGCAAAGATCAATTGATGATATAGGTGTAGTAGAGAATAGACTAGTGGAAAGAGATAAGAAGAAAAGTACACACAGGACATCATATATATAGTCACATATGTGGTGGAGAATAAGTCGTAAACTATCATTGAGATGGAAATTGAAATGGCAGAATTCAGATAGATAATTTAATTACGGTCATTCAACATACAGTGCAACTATAACTTAATATTCCTAAGAATGAACAAACCAAACCCCCCATGTTTCACCATCAAACAAACTAAACCCCACTCTATATACAAACAACGAACTAAACCCTTAGTAAAAATATTAAACACAAAAAACAACCTTGGACTACACTTATAATTATAAAACCAAAAAAACACAAACAATGGACATCTTACCTCGATCAATTGTTGAAAGTGACCAACGAAGACTATCAACCTAAATATTAAACTATACCCATTTATAAACATATAACAAACATACATATTAATTCCGTTGCACATAAACTATTAAACATAGGGGCACATACGTAGCATTGAAATTGGATAACCGATTCATGAAAGGCACAACGCGATTTATATAAATCATTTGCATTACAAAATCAAACGAATCAAGTAGCTAAACAATCAAGTTTAACCTAATGACAAAGCCCGGTGCAACGCACGGGTGTCGACAAGCCTCGTAAATGTGAAAATTACAAACTTTATATTAATTCACTAATTCATTCATATCATCATACAGCATTCCACATGGCTCAACACGTAATTCCAGCAACTCAACTAGTTCCAAAGTATCATTCAATCGGGAAATGCAACAATTTTACTATGTTACAAAGTATTCCTTGCTCAACCATGGCATACAATGTTCAAGGTGTTCCACCGATGCTTGACAACAAGAACATCTGGACATGATCAAACAAAGATCAACATTCTTCAGTTGTTTCATGTTGTCATTAACCGTACAAATGTTGATTATGATGCTCTTTTATGGTGGGATTTCATGAATAGTATGTTTCAGAAGAAAGAAGTAATCCAATATCCTTAATTCATCAAGTTGATTATTGCTAATCAGATGAAGAAATACCCAAATATTCCCAAAAGGCAATAAGAGGATTATCATTCTATTAAGGATGATGTTCCATTGGTTAGTGTGTACACTACAGGGAATGTCTTAGTCCCAGGGATGCTTATTCCAGATGCTTTCTTGACAGAATAAATCTGAGACACTCATAATTTTAAAGAGTATAAGATGGTGTTTAGGAGGGTAGATGTTCTAATGAATCAACCTCAACCGGTTGTTTCTACCCAAGAAATGCATATGACTCCACCTAGAGCCATTAGGTCGCCTATCGTTTCTGTTGCTAGTCCTCAAGGGAAGAAGACGAAGCATAGTGTTGAAGAATCTAATTCACCAAGAAAGCACTCAAAGTAATAATTAAACTAAAGAAAAATGTTAAAGAAGAGAAAGATGATGATAACTCTGGAGATAGGATAGAGCATGGGAGTCATAAGGAAAATCATAAAATTGTTGATGATGATGATGACAATGGAGAAGAGAAAGGTGATGATTTGGGTACTTTGGAGATTAGGACTGAGGAGACGCACATAACAATTCCCACACCACCTAGTTCCCCTAGGAAAATCCTATCTTCGGATAAGAAAATTGATCAGGAATTGATGGATGATGTTTCAAACCCAACTACCACCACATCAAAACATTCACACTTCAAGATACAAATTTCTAGTAGATATAGTCATCTTTCAGTTGCGCTTCGCAGGATGTGTAGGCGTCAGGGATAGATGATCCAAGACATGGAAAGAAAGTTTGTTGCAACTGTTAAATTCTGGGAAACTCATAACAAGATTGATAAAATTCTTCATGAGGTTGTTCTGTAATTTGCTGAGAATGCCACAGATGATTTAATTGAATACAACTTGAAACCATGTATTGCTAAAACCATCATTGAAGATTGTGATGATTTTCAATCAGAAGTACCTGCTCTTATTTCTCAAGAATTTAAAACACACGCACCAAGGATCATAGAAGATCTTTTTAAGGAATATGTACAATCCAATGTTATTTATGTTCATCCATCCACAACAACTTCAATCGAACCAAATTCATCAGCCGATCTTCAACACCAACTGTATTTGAAAATGAAGTCTAATCTCCAAGATCGAGCTAATGATATTGTATTATAGGAAGCATTGAAACGTAAGTTTGAAAAGTCTTTCACTTCTAAAACTTCTTGCAGGGAAGATGATTTTCACTGACATCATGATAAGTATCAAGACGATGATGCTCCTCCTGAGGGGGAGAAAACAGTGAAATGAAGCAAGACGTCAAAAAGATAAAAGTCTGCAAGGTGTTCTTCGTCAAAACATTCAACTAAAGACTCCACATCTTATGTATCCAAGCAACAAAGTCAACAACAAGAATAGGATGCATGGGAGGAGGAAAATATTATTAATGAAGATGAGGTGATTCCTGAAGATGAAACACTTGAGTTGATTGCAGAATTTCAAAACATTGATAAACATGTTCCAACTTTCTTTGATCATGCAAGAATGGAGACTGTACTGAAGGATTTATTAAGTAATCAATTCAGAAATGCATGCTGAAGAATATGCCTATCATTTGGAACAATCAACAAACTTTATGGAAAATCAGATAGTTTGGGAAAACATATAACAAGACATTCCACGAACAAGACCAAAAGCTCTCGTATTCTATGGACCACAAAGGAATCCAAATGAACCCCGCGAGGTACTTGTATAACAAAGATTTATTCTTCTTGAAGTATTGGATTACCGAGGAAAAGAAGTACATTTTGTCACTTTACAAGATTCACGCAGAAGAATTTCCAGAGCCTGATCTTGAAGAAAAGATGAATCGTTGGGTTCAAAAAGAGATCAAGACTTTCAATGAAGATGCACAATTATCAATTCAATATTAGAAGGATTCATGGCATAACAGAGTATACAAGCAGAATCAAAAGAAAGTCAGGAAAATTCCAAAAGACTATTGTCACTGATCAACAATATGGATTAGATTTCATGGAGAAAATTCTTGTGATGAGAGCTAACGGTTAGCCAGATAGTTTTTTTAAAGCTGACTTCAAGTACTTAAACAAGAATGGTATTGAAGACTTGTATTATCTCTGTCGAAGCAAGAAGGTTGATAATCGAGAAATAAAATTAATGAATTCATTAATAGCATTCATCAGAATTCGTGTGATCTCGGAGAGGGTTCATGATTTCTAGTTGGGAATAGAGAGTTATCAAATCAGGATAAACTTAACAGCACCATCTTTAACATTCCCTGGTATTGAAGAACATGCATCGTATTTGATAGTAGATAAGCCACAAACAAGTTTGATTTACTTGAACCGTAAAGATGAGAAACGGGTCATGTATTTGGTGGATATTGTTAAATTTTGTAATGCTATGTTGGAAAAGGGTTTAAATGAAGTAAACTCCATAATGTTTGAAAGTCAGTTTTTGAAGAGAAGTTTCCAAGCGTCTAAGTCACTAAAAGCAAATGAGGATATGAGAATCTTTTGTGAATGGAAGACCAGTTCTGCCGACGATGAAGCATTTGTAATAATCAACCCTTAGGAAGAGATTGTTAGGAACAAGGAAAGTGTTTATTATTTTAGTCTATTGGTCTTAGTTTAGTTTATAGCTTTATTAGTAAATATGATGTAATAAAGGCTATCTTAGTCAAAGGTAAGTAAAGTTGACAAAAGTTTGACTAAGATTAGGAAAATAGAAGAGGATAAGTAATAAGTATAAATACTTATTTTGGAGGAGTATTTATACAAGTCTTAATATTTGTAATCTCATTTCTCCCTGCCATTCCTATTTTTCCTTTTGAAATGAAAATTTAGAAAATGATAAAAATACTCTTTAGCTCATCTCCTCTATTCTACATAGCTTTCATATGATTACTACATAGCAAACATAGCATCTAACAACTTCGTATATAATGGACATGAACATTTTGCATACATCCAATTTTCCCATCTACTTCCAACAATGGACACGCCCATTCTAGAGTGTTGTCTTTAGCTCGTGAGTTATAAACATTCTGACCCACAACAAAAAATACCTAGGTCACAATACACAATGGACACGCCCATTATCCACCTCTACTACCACAAAGAAAAACACAGTTTGACAACGCAATTACATATACCTGTAGAGATGCTGAGTGCCAAGCTGGTCACTATAATCGTCATGACGATGTGTTATAAGGATCATCATTGTTGTGATGATGTTTCACCAAACCAACCATGCTAGTAAACACATTTTGATGCCCCCCTTTTCTCTATGTAAAGGTTCGATCATTCCAAAACACATTTTAACCTTGAAACTCAAAGGGAATGTTTTTCATAATTGGCTCCATAACTAACCTTTGTGTAGAAATCTAGTGGCGAGAATTTATCAAAATGAACATAGCTAAAATCCATACGCCATCCTTCATCCATATATACTCTCACCTGAAAATATTTACAATGACGTAATTTTACCATAATGAAACTCAATATTGAAGAATGATTCTCTTTACCGACCTTTAAAGTTTTCTTCACATGTATCATTGCTTTTAGATCAAACACATCACCATTAAGACCCGTTCCCATTAGAGAATCAGGTTTTTTAACATAACCACACCCTCTATTAGATCGAAACATTATATGCGTTATCCAAAGCTATCTTCCATATCCCTATTTACATATAATGTGTCACTACTTTAATGTGTCTTAAAAATTTTACTTAGATATATGAAAAAATGTTATTCTGACCACTTGAAAACTTACCTGCATAATAAACGCAACCATCTGAGCACCATGATCCATGCCTCAAGTGGACTGTAATTCATAAAGGTAACCCGTGTTCCCTTTGGCAGAACCCGAAGAATATTCTTTTGGGTAAACCTAAAGATAATTCCTTAATCACCCGTTATAAAAGATTCCAAGCAAAATATATTGTTCACCATAACTCTGTAAATAAAAAAGGAACTGTAATAGTTACCTGAATAAAGCAGTTCCATATTGAGATGCAACATTTTGAAGAGGTTGTTCATATAAACTAAGACGTTTACCTTTCCCCTCCGTTAGCACTTTCCTTAATCCCTTCTTTGCTTTAGCAACATGAATTCCGATGAGTTCGTGGGTCAAATGGACAAATTCGGCTGAAAGAATAGAAGTGGCCCAAAGCCTAATCTCTTTG
>BQNB010130363.1:0-18956 GCA_026074375.1 Tanacetum coccineum
ATTTTACATGTTATATTTGTTAATAAATAGTCTTTAGGACTTAATATATGGAATATTTCATGATTTATATACATACTTTCTTTCTAATTATTGAATATATATATATATATATATATATAGTGGCATTTTCTTTGCAGAACTAATTTTTTGTACAGAACCTACAGATTCTTCTACTAACCAATCAAAATTTAGTAAATTATTTCCTATTTATTTTATTTATGGTATAAATGAAAGGATATTTATGGTATTTTACATTGATTTCACAATCACATTTATTTTGATAACTGTTATTGAGAACATCCAGGATTTGTAGAATCATAAAATCATACATATCTTCATCCTTAATTTGTAACAATACGTATCACTGATCACAAACTCACTCACACACGAAATTATCCAAACCCTAATTACAACCTTAATTTATCTACGTAGTGCACAAAAATATGGAATTCACACACGAACATCAGGATCCCGATATGGGAGAGTCTTCAATGGTTCGGGATCACAATATGGGAGAGTCTTCAATGGTTCGGGATCACAATATGGTAGATTCTTCAATGGTTCGGCATGACCAAGTCGATAATCAAATAGTTGTATTACCTAAAGATTTACAACATCATGGTATGTTTATCAGAATGTGTAATCATTCCCCATTTTTTGTTTATCAGAATGTGTAACTCAATGAAGGATATATTAGCCCTTTATATGTTTGAACAATGTGTAACCATTCCATATTTTTTGTTGTTCATTTGTATGAAATTATGAAACATTGTAGATAGTGTAATTTTGGTGACTTTCTAGAGGAACTGTAGATAGAACATGAATAATGAATCATGGTATCAACTTGTAGATACAACAGGAAATATGAAACACGGTATGAACTTGTAGAGTGCATATATGTTTGGCCAATGTTGTCTGGGCTATGGGGCACACTACATTATTATATTCATGGTTGTTACCAAATGCAAAAAAATGTAACAACTCCTTTTAGGATACACAAAGATATATATCAACGCCAAATATTTCATGGACAATATAAAAGTTATGCACAATAATGCACGTGTACAGAGGTAAGAGATACAGAAATAGTTGCATGTCAAATAGAATATATATTTTTGTCAGGACAATGACATTCTTTGCATGATGGCCTACAACCATGTATAACTAGAGGTCCAAAATGTAAAAGAAAACACTATTAAAACATCTTCTAAAGTGAAAACACAATTTTCATTTCTAGTTTATTAATCTATGTAAATCTTAAAGGCCTGAGGTTTACAAGAAGTAACTTACTGTATACATAAAGATGTTAGACAAGATGCAATAAAGAAGCGAGGGCAAATAAGCAATCAAGAATATGATAATTTTAGGCCCATGGGTAGAAATGACCAGTAGTTGTCAATGAAATTAAAACTTGGTTATACTATCAATGGCCTCATTGTTCAAAGAGAGAAGTTAGAATAGGAACAACAACATTTTTTTGTTAATTTATTGTTTTAGGGTTTTTTTGTGTTAGGGTTTTTTTGGGAGTTTTATGCATACATGTTTCATAGTATAACATTTTCACGTTTATGTATACATGTAGTAAGGTTGGTGATTAAACATTCTTATAGAACAGGAAAAACGACAATTATTTTCATGTACATGTAGTAACATAGGTGAGCAATTTTTTTAATTAACAGGAACAACATTATTAACAATTAACATAGATATTTATTGACATTTTTTTAATGTAGATGATTCTCATGAGTTTCAGCCTACTCCAAATGGTACACCTTATTGGGTCCCAGATGTTCCCGAAGATGAAAAACCCAAGGAAGGTCTGCTATTTGACAGTTATAATGATGCATATGAAACATACCTGGTATATTCTTAGAAGGCCAGGTTTAACATTTGTAAAGGCGGTTTCAAGCGTAAAAACGGCTACAAAACACACGCTTATTTTCAATGCAACCGAGCAAGTAAACCACGAAGGTCAAAAGAAGTAAATACTCTGAATGAAGTTGATGAAGAAGATGGTGAAAATTCTGCTAGCAAAAAAAGAAAACGCCACAGTAAGTCTCAGGCCATAAATTGTCTCGTTAAGCTTTGTTTGAAAAAAATAATGGGACAGAATCTTATGAGGTGCTTGGTTTCGTGGAAAACCACAATCATCCACTAATGAACTTGAACAACATGGACCTATCAAGGGCTCGACGTCAATAGCATTTTGATGATTATATTTTTATTCATCATGCATCAATGTTCAATCTAGGTCCTACTAGAGCTCATAGATTAAAAGCAGCTCTTGTTGGTGGGTACGATAAAGTACGTGGAACATTAACGAATTATTGTAATTTTAAGTGTTGTGTAAATTCATTCATTGGAGATAGAGATGCGCAGATGTTGGTCGATAAAATGTGCAAGCGGAAATTACATATCCCAGAATTCTGTTTCGAATATTATACTCTTCCTTTAAAAGAGTTGGTCAGACTTTTTTGGGCCGATGAAACCATGAAATGCAACTATGTTGCGTTTGGTGATGTGGTTTCATTTGATGCTACTTCCCACACCAACAAGTAATATATAGATTCCTACATTTATATCATTTATAAACTCTTCATACATGTTTTAATAACATATATTTATTTTTGTTCAGGTATGGATACAAATTTGTGCCATTTACCGGCATTGATCACAATCATAGGTGTGTCACATTTGGTGCTGCGTTACTATCGGATGAAACCACATAATCATTTTCTTGGATGTTGGAGGCGTTTTTAAAAACGTATAAAAAGCAGCCAGCATTCGCTGTAACAGACCAAGACGGTGCTCTTAGGAATGTTGTTGTTAAAATGTTTCCAGATTCACACCATCGCTTATGTATGTGGCATATCACAGAGAAACTACCCGGGAAGGTAATTTTATTTTCTTTATTTTTTTTCATAAACTCGCCTTTTTGCATATGAACTTTTGCCTTTTCCTATTATAAGTACCCTAATATATTACAAGCTAATTGTTTACTCTATTACAAGTTTAATGTATTATTCGTGCATATATGATCCATTACAAGTTACTTTGTTGCATATTTCCCCAGGTATTAGGCGATCTTGCTGCTGATAACAACTTTAGGAAAGACTTCCACAAATTGGTTTGGAATGTGTATATTGGTCCTGATGTCTTTGAACAATGATGGAATGATATGATATCTCGGTATAATTTGCATGACAACAAATGGTTGTCTGATATGTATGAAATTAGAGAAAGATGGGTCCCTGGTTTTTTTAAAGAGGTGCCTATGTGTGGTTTGATGAAAACAACTTCTCGATCAGAGAGTTCCAATACGTTTTTCCAGATATATTCACATGAAGGTAACACACTTGTACAATTCATGTTGTGTTTTAAATCTACAATGGAGAAACAAAGATACACACAACGTGTATTAGATAATGCTTCAAATGGGTCCACTCCGACCATTCTTACTGAATTGCCATTTGAAAAGCATGCATGTGATGTGTATACACCTTCAATATTTAGAGAGGTACAACATGAAATACACAAAATTTTATACGCATGTACACAGATTAGATCTGATTCTCAAGGTAGTGTTGAGACTTGCATCATACAACAAATGGACAAGAGATCTAATCCAGTTATACGTACTACGGTATGCATTTTTTTTCATATTTTATCCTTTTGTACTACTTAGTATGATTGTTTCTAATATGAAACATCAGGTTATCTTCCTGAATGTTTTTAAACATTATAATTTTTGAAAACAATTTTTTCAATATTAAGCTGTATATGTATTTATTTCATAGTAAGTTTATATGATGCATTAAAGGTTGTGTTGAATAAAATGGATGGTAGTGTTACTTGTTCGTGTGGTCATTATAACCGGCATAGGTTTTTGTGTCATCACGTATTTTGTGTCTTTCGTATTTATGGAATTCACAAAATACTTGTTGTATACTTAAACCGTCGTTAGACAAAGAATGTTCTCCCTGCGCATTTGCTTGACAAGAGGCATAGATACGGTCCTTGCAATGAAGAAACAAATACGTTAGCATCTCGGGTTCATCAAACTATAGAAGAATGTATTGGCCTTTTCAGGAATGACACTGACAAGTTATCTGAGCTTCTTTCAACTGTACAAGACTTGAAGAAAAGGCTTGAAAATGAGATGCAAACACCACATGTTGAGCTAAATAAGGATGCTTTATATTCTGATTTGTTGGATGTTACTGTCCCTGATAAAGTTGTTATTAAGACTCCTAAATCAATATTTAGAAGTAAGGGTACCAGGAGAATTAAAAGTGCGGCTGAAAAAAGTAAAGCTAAAACAATTGCAAGAAATAACAGGAAAGTTCCTTTCAAACGGCGTACATGCAGCGTTTGTGGTGGAAAGGGTCATAACAAGGCTACATGTAAAGGGTGCAGTATTTGTGGTCAACCAGGTCATCACAAGGGTATATGTAAGAAGTTTCCAAACCAGGATAAAGGTGGAGGGAGGGAAAAAAATATAGTTGTTGATGATGAAGATGAAGGTGATACCGATGACCAGTTTGATGATGAAGCTTTAGGTGCTACCGAAGACGAATTTGATGAGGATGATGAAATCGATGACGAATATAAAAGCGATGAAGAATAAGGATGTTTCTAGTAACTCGTTACAATTACTTTATATCTCGATATTATAGACTTATTTAATTTTGAGTAACTTGTTACGAGTACTTTATTTATCTTAATTTTATAATTGTTTCATTTTATTATAATTGTTTAAATTACATTATTTTACTTTATCATAAGTTCAAATACTAGTAACCTCTTTTTAATGTTTTGTTTATTGTGCATTAATGTTGTTTTGTAAACAAGTATGAAACTATTATTATAAACGAAACCAATTGAATCATACATTTGAAACACTTCTTATATACATATATGAGTACGTTAAAAAAAGGATTTTAACAAAAAAAACATACACAATCAATCGAAACATATATGAACTTAGATACAAAACACATATTAACTTAAAAGAACATATATGCACCTCTACAGTAATATGCTTTTAGTTAGTTCCAATGTTTGTTATCCACGAATGATAAAGTATAACAAAAAAAAAATACACAAACCGACCAAAACATATACGAACTTAGAGTCAAAACATATATGAACTTAAAAAAACATATATGCACCTCTAACAAACCAACCAAATCATATATGTACTTAGTGGCACTGTTTGTTAGCCACGTCCTTTATAAAACATTTTTTATCGTAAATTCAAATACCAATAACCTTTTTTTTGTAATGTTTTGTTTGTTCTACTTTAATGTTGTTTTGTAAACATATATGAAAAACTTCTTATAAACGAAACCAATTGAAACCTACATTTGAAACACTTCTTATATACATACATGACAACGTTCCAAAAAAAACAAGAGTTTAACAAAAAAACATACATGAACTAAACGAAACATATATGAACTTAGAGACAAAACACATATGACCTTAAAAGAACATTTATGCACCTCTACACTTATATGCGTTTAGTTTGTTCCAATGTTTGTTAGCCATGAATGATAAAGTATAACAAACAAAAATACACAAATCGACCAAAACATATATGAACTTAGAGTCAAAACATATATGAACCTAATAAAACATATATGTACCTCTAAACAAACCTACCAAAACATATATGAACTTAGTGGCAATGTTTGTACATTTATAAAACATCAACGCACAATTAGAAATCAAAATACATCAAACATTAGTACACCATGAAACATGTCTACACTTATATGCGTTTAGTTAGTTCCAATGTTTGTTAGCCACGAATGATAAAATATAACAAAAAAAATGCACAACCGACCAAAACATATATGAACTTAGAGTCAAAACATATATGAACCGAATAAAACATATATGCACCTCTAAACAAACCTTCCAAAACATATATGAACTTAGTGGCAATGTTTGTACATTTATAAAACATCAACGTAAAATTAGAAATCAAAATACATCTAACATTAGTACACCATGAAACATGTATGCACTTGTTAAACGCCAAAATAAGTTAACACAAGAACGTCTCATAACTGAATTCAAACAACTGATACAACTTGAAACTTACTTGATAACACTCAAAAAATATTAACTTACCGACCAAACACATTCAAAGATAACATGACACTAGAATTCATTCCATAAATATAAAAGGTCAACAATACGACACTAAATTGTTCATTAACCCAAACGAAAACATAATTTAGACAATGTTCTGAAATAACCTAAAACCAGTATGCTTAAAACAAAATAAAAACCAAATATAGGCACATACTCAAATTCCCATTAATGTCACTTTGGTTGGCTTCTTTCCAAACTCAGACGCATTCTGTACCACTGTTTCCTTAAGGATGTTGCACTCGGACAAAAGGATCTTTGCCGAGTATTTTTTCCTTAAAAACAAAAGTTGTTTTTTTAGTTTACGTGTAGTTCCAGCCAGGCAACAATTCAAGTCATCGATTCCTATACCCATGCATATCTCCATGTGCCGCATCACAAAGATACCAGCTTCTGTTTCCATGCTATTAGTTTGCCAGTCAAACTCACCAACTTCTATTTTTGATCCAATGAAGTTTCCAGCTTTTGAATGATTTTCACCATTAGATATTGTCCAAAATCTTCTTGCTGCAATGCATATGTTGTTTTGTTAGAATATGTTTAGATTATTTATACACTTTAAAGTTTGTTTTGCAGCAATGTACCAATTAATATGTACCAAAATATTATAGCTAGAATGTATCAATAAATATGTCATACTGCTAATAATAATACATACCATCATTGCCGCTACTGTGAGGTTCTCATACGCTCCAATTTTCTTCTTTACCCTCTTCCTAACAATCTTCTCATTCTTTTCATGGTCAATCAGTAAGGGACGAGAATTTTTAAGATCAGCAACAAAGAGAAATTTATGTCCCCCATTATCAACTAGGATGAAAATCTGCATTTCAATAATGTGTTACTTTTACAGAATAACTATTAATGGCAAATTTTCATTTTGACAAGAATCTACTTGTAATTCTTCATTTTAATTAAGGAAACATATATGCACTTTGAAAATGATACATACTGCATAACTACCATTTTAATACTATTACACGTAAACATTTCTACAGAACCCTACTTATTACAAACATTACTTAAAGTAATAAAGAAATGAAGAAAACCACTTACAACATCTATTTTCTTTAACAATTCACATTTCCCCTTATTTTCAATGGCATTAACGATATATCTCATAAATGATTGAAATCTGCCTTTATGCCCCCATAAATTATTGTACACTGTATTGTTCTGCATCACGTGCAAATAAAAAATTAATTATGTTTTTTTAATAAAAGCTATAAAATATTAATAACAATTGTACATGATACTCTTACCACAACAAACTTTGGTAAGAACATTCTAAAAGCAGATTCTTTGCTCCTATAAACTTCTATGTGATTTAATACAGCACCCCATGTGTCCAAAATGTTGTTATCAACATATTCACGATGTGCCAGAGTCTCCATCTGTACTCGTGTTGATTGTTGCCCAGATATTGTTTCGAACAACATAACACTGGTGAAAAATAATTTTTAGTAATGCATCATTTGGAATAACAACTCTAAAGTTTCTATCCATAATTTATATACTATTTCCTAATCAACTATCCAAATTCACAAGGATGTTGGATACAGGTAAGCATAGTAAAAAAACTTACTTATCTTTAGAACATATTATAACAACCCACAATTTTCATAAATGTAAATATCCATCTATTAAGTTAGATGATGTACAATCTATCAATTATATATGATATCTCTCTCATATACAACAAGTGTCCACAGAGTATAAATAATAAATTATATATATAAGACAAAAAAAACCAATGTCCTGAATACCAAACAAAACATATATGCACTATCCGTAATACGCACACCCAGACACCTAAACTAAATACGCATATGTACTATTATGTCATTTAATTCCTCTTCTGACATTTAACCTGATTCTGTGCAAAATTTTGATACAAATAAAACTTACAATGTCTGCTTTATCCAACTTAGTTAGCCCTCCATAAGTTGAATGTGCACTCTCAACATAAACCATAAACCTTTTTGCTGTTTGATCGTTATCACCCATCACTTTTTTATCCTGTGTGACATACGTGTTTTAAAGTTATATTGTTTCAATTAAATATATTATTGATATTTAGTAAACAACTCACTTACCACTTCAAAAATAGGTAAAAACAACCTTGCAGGTGAATTTTTGTCTTTCTTTCCCTCCAAAAAATTCAAATACGCAGACCACGAGCTCAACACGTTGTTATCAACTGGTTCTTGCGGTCCAAGTGACTCAATTTGTCCTCTAGAAGATTTTTGCCCGTACTTTGTCTCAAACAGAACATCACTGTAATCAAATAACATAAACATAAATATCAATATGATCATATTCGTGAACCATACAGATATATTTAAAATTAAATAACATTTGTTAACGCCCATATGCAGTATTTTTATTTGCGCTTTACCTAACATTTCCAGCCATTTTTGAAAATAGGTAGACTGACAACTTCTTCTCAATACTGTTTTCATCTTTATCAGCATTCACAACCCTAATATAGAAAGGCGACTTCATACGCTCAGTTTCTGTAAGAACCCTTTTTCCACGGCGCATCATTTCTTTCATCGGGCTCACATAATTCAGAGGCACTGCGTCCAAAGGAGCTTGTCCTGCATTACCTCTGTTATCTTCCATATCCGCACTGCACATCATTTCTTGTTCATATAATTCAAAACCACTGCCCATCATTTCTTGTTCGGCTCTTTCAGCAGATTTTATAACTTCTTCATGTGTTTCTGGACCCATCTCATATTCTGCCGCATTTAATCCTGCCTCCATTTCAGCTTCTTGTGTCAACCCGAGACTAAAAGAAGGTATTTCAAAATTGTTTATCATCTTTCTATGCTCAAAATCTTTGTACAACTTGTCAGCAGTTTCAAAAACAACTAGCTGAGTCTGCTGTCCCATCCTGTACATTGGCGTGTCAAAATTGTCCACATCTTCCAAACTCGGTTCCTGACTTTGACTTGTCTTTCTTTGATTTTCAGTATGCACACCTGCTGTCCTCTCATTATCTTCACATTGATACCTAAGTGACTGAATATATCGATCTTCCAAATCAGCTAATAATGCATTTCCTGGATACAACATCTTTGCTGCATCCAAAGTCTTGACAAATCCATTTCTTTCGCTCTTTATACACTCAATATAACTGTTCAACTTCCACATGAATCCCTTTATTATAAAACCAATTAATGTTTCATTATTTTTTGTCATATACTCACATTTGTACAAAAACACATTTGCAACACTATAACTTACCTCCAAATTTTCAGGCATTGGGTCGTCTTCCTCTTCAACATACGGTCCTGCTAGTTCTGCTTTCCCGAGTCCTCCGGACTTTATTTCTGCTAACTCACGCTCTTTCAGCAACTCCGATGTCCATATTGTTGTTGGTGGTCTTTTTCTTCCAATTCTAAAATCTTTACAAACCGTTCCATCAACGTACAACATCTGTCTCAAACAATGTACAAAAAATAAACAATTATTCTATAAATCGACACAATTCATTGAAAACATGTATGCACAATAAATTAATTGTAAAACATATATGATATTACTTACAGCTAGTAACGTTATTGGACCTAAGAAGAAGCTATTTGTTTCAGTACGCTTCCACCCCTCCTTACACTTCTTCAGGCATCTCCAAATGTAACTGCACCAATTAATGTTTGCTATATCCGTACTCATATTGATATGGTCAAGTACACTCAGATCACAGAAACCTTTTGTTTTTACCCCTCCCATTAACGAGGTAAAAAGAACAATGAAATTCAGCTTAAAGTTCATATCCGCAACCCTGGATTTCCTAATCCTATGTTTCATATCATTTGGAGTGACTTTTTTAGTACCAAACTGCTCCTCCCAGTTCTTAAGCATTTCTTCATCTTTAACTATATCTACATCCATTATATCAACACCTTTGTTGATAATTCCAATCACATCAGCAATCAATTCCATATTTATTTCAATAGAAGTCTGTTCCAATTGGATTTCCATTTTTTTGTCATCAAAGTTGTCTACAACATAAAAACCTAACTTTGACGGAATACTATTTACTTTAAAATTAAGCAACTTCCCAAATCCTAAATGTTGTAAACACGACTTCTGGATAGGTGATTTTGGGGACATGGCGTTGAAGAATGCCATTGGGCTTGTTCTAGTTTGGAACATATATGTAGCACTCCCATTTCCTTGGTTTTTTTTCACTGGACTCTTTATTTTACGGTTTCTTTTTTCGTCTACATCATTACCTGGAATTGATTAATATACAACAAATGAATGCATGCTAAAAAATCTGTTATATGGACACATATGTCTTTACTTTAAATCAACACTTACCAATGGTATCCTCAATCTTTCGTTTTTTTGCCATTTTCCCTTTTTCTCAAAACTTTACATTTTTGCCCTATACCATCAATTAATATGTTTTCATATAAAACAGGACAAGCAAAAAACATATACGTACATTATAGTTTTGTGAAACAGGTTTGTAACATTAAAATGCCCAATTTGATACCTGGAGTTGTTGGACGACATCGTTATTATCAACCTAGGTACCGATAATATTTTGATGCATTCTTCTTGACTGATTAATTTTCGTCTTCACTTAAATATTTCATTCCACAATGATAACATCCTTAATAGTATTTTCTTTAATTACCGGACCCTTACACTTTAACCTGCCACTTCTATGAAATCCTGAATGTATAAACACACTTTTAGTTAATTCGCATCAAAACAAATCTGAATCAGTAATCAAGTATGCACCACCCATAACAAGTAACCACGTACGCACTTTTAGTCAGTACAAAACAAATATGCACCACCCATTTCCCCTGCTCATAACAACAGATATACAATCAAACTTACTAGATCATAACAACTAACCACCTAAGAACTTTAAGTCAATACTACACAATTATGAATCACCCACATTCGCAACACCCATTTCCCTTCGACCTTACTAAATCATCATACCTCGACCTAATAATCTCTCAAACAATTGTACACTAACCCAAACACCATAAAACAGCTGCTAATTAAACAAAAAACACATATGTTCATCTAATTAAATAATAAAAAACAGAATCGGATCATAACAAATATGCACCACCCATACTCCAAACACCCATTTCCCCTGCTCATAACAACTAACCACATAAGAACTTTAAGTCAATACTACACAATTATGAATCACCCATATTCGCAACACCCATTTCCCCTCGACCTTACTAAATCATCATACCTCGGATCCTAATAATCTCTCAAACATAGTACACTAACCAAACACCATAATCAGCATGTAATTAATCTAAAATATACACATATGTTCATCTAATTAAATAATAAAAAACAGAATCGGATCATAACAAATATGCACCACCCATACTCCAAACACCCATTTCCCCTGCTCATAACAACTAACCACCTAAGAACTTTAAGTCAATACTACACAATTATGAATCACCCATATTCGCAACACCCATTTCCCCTCGATCTTACTAAATCATCATACCTCGACCTAATAATCTCTCAAACAATAGTACACTAACCCAAACACCATAAAACAGCTGCTAATTAAACAAATAACACATATGTTCATCTTATTAAATAATAAAAAACAGAATCGTATATATCTCTTCACTCTGCGCACTCTCGTCTTACCTCCCCTTTTCCATAGGAAATCAAATATTTAACAATTACCAGGTTCATTAAATGTTCCTGACCATCACATTTCGCGCAATATGGATCATTAAAGCCAAGTACTATTAACTATTTGATATGAATCTAATCATTGATCAATTACCAATTTCATACATGTTTGACATCCATTTTGTATTCAATCAACAAATAAAAAAATAAAAAATCATTATGAATATGGTACAATACCTTCCATGGCTTGGATCTTTGAATCTCTGATGAATGGGTGCAATTGTGTTTTTCGATTGACTGAGACGATTAATTCTAGGTGTGGTTTGTTGTGAGTGTTTTATAACTGGATGACATTAAAGAGTAAATAGTATCCGGTTTTACTCAATTGTGAGATAGTAGTGGAGAAATTATTAATAGAGTTATCATATGAGTATTCTCCCTCGGTAATCTAGCACAGGCTATTGTGATATAAATGGTAGTTAAATTTAAAAGTGTTAAATGTTAAATTTTACTTTTGACCTTGTGAACCCATTTCCAGGTAAAAAATCTATTTTATTAATTACAATAATGTCATCTTGCATTTATTTGCTATACATGATGCATTATTAGGTGTACAAGTGCTGGTTCTATACAAAAAAGTGGTTTGCAAAGAAGGCCCCTATTATATATAATATATAATTTATATATGTTTTATTTATATACTATATTATATATATGATATATTATATATATTATATATATTATATATCATTGCAAATAATTTATTTAACCCGGTTGTCGAACGATGATTAAACCGTAACCCGATGACTCAAGCGAATCGATTAAAGACCCGGTTTTAAAAGATTGTTCAGTTGCCTATAAATTTAGAAGGATTATTGCCATGGAGTATTGTCAATTCACATTTTTATAACACAAGACTTTCTTTTTTTTCTTTTTTTAACAAATAACACAAGACATTCAAACCTTCACTTCTTAAAATCATGAACATGAGAGAATATTATCATCTTCTCGGCCTTAGGAGATCTAAAGGTCTCTTTATCTCGAGTAGGAGATGTGTTCATGATCAAACTAGTCCGGCCATCAAACCACACCATCTGAGTTGCCAACCACGTCAACCACCAACGTCGTCGCCCTATTCTCATTTAACAAGAAACACATACAATAGAAATACTATTCTTTCTCACCACTACCTTCAAGCAAGTCATTTCAATCTTACTCGAGATTATTATGATTCTCAACTCTCTAAACTCCACACGTCTCAATTAGAAATACCCGAATACGAGGATGAAATAACAACCCCACTCGACTATCAAGTAACAATAAAAGGTACAGAGGTCGTTAAAGCACCTGTCACGCTAGAAAACAAACACTGGCTCCCCTTATCGAACCTAGACTTACTCTTGCCTCCAATTAAGGCAGGAGTATTCTTTTGCTACAAGAAAAAGAACAACACTGATATGTCCACAGAAACCGTCGTGAATAAGATCAAGACATCGATGGCTGGGGTCCTATCAACATTTTATCCACTCGCGGGTGAGATTGTGACAAATAGACAAGGAGAGCCAGAGGTGGAATGTAACAACGGTGGAGTGGAATTTGTTCATGCACATGCTGATATTGAGCTGAAAGACATGGATTTTCATCACCCTGATCAGTCTGTAAAGGGAAAGTTGATACCGAAGATAAATCATGGAGTTTTGGCGGTTCAGGTAAATTTACGACGCTTTGATATGCAATCATATCGAGTCTCGTGTATGCACGTTTAATAATGTAAAAAAATTCTAACAAGTTTTGGCATACTTGGCGGACAAATTCAACGTACATTCTTATGCAAAACAAGTCAATAAAATGAACTCGAACAATAAAATGAACTCGAACTTTTTAAAAAGGAATATATATAACGTTCATGCTATGTGGGTAGAATCTTGAACAATAAAATGAACTCGAACTTTTTAACAGATAAACTGCATATGATACTAAATGGACATCCTTGATATAAATAGAAGTAACTGACTCGATTTTCATTGTAACAGGCAACGGAGATGAAATGCGGATCAATAATAATATCTTGTGCCTTTAACCATCAAATAATCGACGGGTACTCATTGAACATGTTCTTATGTGCATGGGCTAAGTATGCACAATCCGAAACAATCTTAAGCATGCCATCATTTCGGCCTTCAATCTTGAACCCACGAAATCCACTTCGCTATGAATCATCCCTTGATAATCTATATGTCCCCATATCGTCCCTCCCTCCACCATCTTCCTTTGAGGAACCACTTCTATGTCGAACATACTATGTTCATGCTGAATCAATTGAACGTCTTCAGACTGAAGCAAGCACAAAAGAAACTAAACGAAGCAAGCTCGTGTCTTTCACTGCATACATGTGGAAATTATTGTCACCAGGGTACAGATGTGATGCGAATAGTTCATCTAGAATGGTGTAGTGTTGATGGACGGACGATTCTTAACAGGAAACAATGGAAAAATGCATCCTTGTTAGAAAACCACTTTGGAAATGTAATTATCTCGCCATGATGGTGGTTGCGGAAAATAGTGGATCTTAAGAAAATGGACTTCATGAAAATAAGCAGATGGAGTCATAGGTTTGTAGGGCGATGGCAACTAATGAAGAGCATTTTTAGGGATTAATGATTGGGTAACAAATGCATCGTCCGAACCAGCAGTCTGCCACATTATTTTGGACCCTAAGAGTCAGAAGGAAGAGGCCATGGTGGTGTCAGGAGGACAAGGTGTACCATTATCCTCTCTGCTCGCTCGCGCGCACTGACTGGGCGCAACGCACCGCTCTAGTGTCTCTCGGTCTCTCGCTCTCGAATGTCCCCTTGGGGTAGTCGAACCGGATACATAACAATGATGCCAAGTGCAGCTAGAAATGGAGACTGGGTTGTTTATATGCATCTCAAACAAAACGACTTTGATATGATTGAGAACATGGCACCGGATGTGTTTGCACCTCTTTCCATTTCTACCTTTCTTTAGTTTATACACTTTATGATCTTGCTTACACTGTAAAGTATTCTTATAACTCATTGTATCGTATGGTTTGTTTCGACGGGTGATCTTAATGTATGCATTTGCTTATGTTATATTAAAATAATTATATTTTTGTTGATTACTATGAAAACGAAGTGATTAGTTAAACGTAAAATCTTGGTCGTTCAGATGTATGTATTTGCAGTTTTGGGTGTTTGTTTTGGTGGTGTTTCGAAACGTTAGTGTTTTAGATGAACTTATCGATCTGCCATTTCACAACAAAAGATTAAGCATAAAAAATTTAGCAATATTGCAACGACGTATATAGCCCAAATGACAGGCAAAGAGGGATACATAAATCACAGATCGGAAAATTTCTAAATATATAAGCAACGAAATTTTCTATCTTGTTTGTTCATATTCAACTTCAAACATGAATTCAAGTGGATTTCGAGAAGGCATAATCAAGTGAAGTTAGAGTGGGCTGATAATTAAGTTAGATAATGCAGGTGAGACGATTGAATGCATATATATTCGAAGTCATTAAATTAAAGTTAGGCTTGTGATGTTTCAATTTTATGTGTCAATTTTTTCTTAAAAAGTAGTACATATATAGGTTGATGGTAAGGTAGTTGTGACTTCTGTGATCAAGTGAATGCTTGGATATATGGTATTTTGGTTGTCGAAGTAGAATGGTACAGATCGATAATTGTCCCTCCTTTCTAGTACATTAATTTTAAATTTGATGTTGCTAGTTTTTAAATGAAGTTGTGTTGGAAAATGAAGAAATAGAAAACAGTTTTGTAGTTATCTACTTTCTTAATTTCTAGCATTTTGAACAACCTGATGGCTTGGTAATTTTGTTGGGATATGTAGAAATTACGTGAGCCTACGAGGGCACACGCGTTTACACAGAGGATACGTTTATTAATGTAATTAATATATTTATCGTATATTAATTATATTAATATACTTCACGAAATAATTAAACGGTCTTTAATTATAAACGTTAGACGTTAGATTTAATAAATATTAACAAGTGAAGGACTTGTTAGTACGAAAACCAAACCCGTGAGGTGTTGGTTGGGACCGGTCGAACAAGGAAAAAAAGGAGAGATCCGAATGTCGTTTCTTGCAAACTTGAAGATGTATTGTATTGTGTCTTGGAGACCAAGTCATTAGGTTATATAATGAATCTTTTGGTTCATTAATACGGTAATGCACAAAGTCGAACAACACATTATATCCCTATCAGGGGCGGAGGGATGTGTTAGATAGGGGGGCCCGCTGCCCCCGATAAAATGGCGAAAAAAAATTTTTAGTGCAAAAATTGTATTTTTATGGCCTTATTTTTAGCTTGTTCCCATCCCAAATCTCAAATTGCCTCCGATAAAGACTATTAATTTTTTTCCCCCCCCCCCCCCCCCCCCCCCCCCAAATTTTATCTAAAAGTTTGTTGAAAAAGTGCTAAAAATGACTAAAAATTCGCTAAAAGACTTACGAAAAAAATAAAAGCTGTTAAAAACTGCTAAAAAGCTACTAAAAGCTGTTAAAAAGTGCTAAAACACTAATAAAAAGCTGCGATTTTTAGATTTTTTTTCGGAGAAATTTTTTTTGCCCCCTATATACCAAGATCCTGGCTCCACCACTGATCCCTATATGACATACGGCATTCACTACCAGAAAGTCAATTCGCATGCCATGCTTTTAATGCAATTTGATTACGCATGTTTCATTTACATCCATGTTAGATGATATGCATGTATGATTATATTACATGCAAGTTTTATTCCCTTTTCTTATCCAGTTGCGATCGTTGTGAAAAAATAAATCTCCTAGGTTTATTTGTTTTGTTTGGATCCAACTCAAACAAGAACTAGTGCTTAGGTCCTGATTTAATGTTGTGAGGCATGTGTGCATTTCTATGTGTTTTCTCGGTGACGTGTAGAGTAGAGTGAGATAGTGGTGATACTGACAAGGCAACGGAACTACGCTAGTTGACTTAATGGCACACAGGTGCATTTACGAAATAAAACAAGACTACCTGTACAAGTTTTTGGTGACAGGTGTATTTTATAAAAAATGAGGTTTTTTTTGACAAAATTAACACTACGAGACAAAAAACTCATGGGTCGCGCTACACGCGACGCTCTATCACTCTCTAGAGCCGTTCGTACCCTGAGAGTAGAGAGAGTGTATGCATACCATAGAGGTTATCTCCTTTGGTAACTTGTTTTGTTTCGTGTATTAGATTTATACATACGTGTATATTCAAGAACGGTGTTCGTTTATTGCTAAAAGTCTTGATCCCTTTGTTAATTACATTATTCTATACGTGTTTATATGTTTTCCACTGCGTACTCGTGATATCAATTGGTCAATAGTTGTTAAAATCCAACAAGTTTCAGCTCTGTTTATAGCCTACTGGACTTTTTTTTTTCTTTGTTTTGTAAATTCAGAATATATAGAATGAAATCTTTATTGTGAGTTAAACGAGCAATAACTCCAGAAATCACGCAGAATCGTACGTGCATTTATGTTGTAACAGAAATTGTTCCATATATATATGCTAAGGTCGTGGGCTTTGACTCCAACTAATGGAATGATCAAATATGCTAAGCTATGATGATTGATGAAGGTTTTAGTCATAAAAATAGTTGTATTAGAGAAAATAAGTAATTTACGAATGTATTGTTGGGATTTTACATTCTAGGTAACCAGTTTAGCTACGAGTACGCAGCGGAATGGATCTAGTTTTAGCATATAGATTAACACATAATAAATTTAGACAAGTAATTTACTAACCTTTTGTTTAATGATATAAATCAATAAACTTACGCCTGATCTTGATCTTGAAAACATAGTGGTTAAATTACCACCTCTACGGTTGCTCACACAACACGTCGAACAAGTACGCAACAATGCTAGTCGTAACTTCACGAGCTCCAAACACTTATAGTGTATGCTTTATTTACTTGAACCGAAAACCAACAACGAGTGTTATACTTCCTTGTTGCTAGAACAGAAGTCGAAAACCAGTTCAAATACTAAATGGTATATGCATGAATTGGTTTAATAAAAGAAGAATAAAAGTCAAACCAAAACAAATGTGGTTTTCTCTTGCTGTGTACGACAAAAACAAAAAACCCTTTAAGGGAGTTAATGTTCTGACGTATGGAGGAAAGAAAACCATATCACTAATTTGTTTGCATGATTTCTTTGATATTGCATGCGTATGGAATTCAAAGAATTATGTCGTTGACTTTTGGTTGCGTGATGGTACGATTGAATATTCGTGGATCGAGTGAATTGATTGAATGAGGAGGAGAGGGGTGTTTATATAACCTTCTAACCCTAGTTATAGATAAACTAAGATACCCTCATAATCCTTATCACAATACAACTTTTATCTTTTATCTTAAAAATTGATCTCAAAACTCCTTTCTAGAAGCTTATAGGGCCGGTCACAATAAGACCCCCTTAAGGTTCGGGTTTTGTCAATTTTAGTCCCTTCGGTTCATATTTAAATAGTCGTTGAGTTAGTTATAAAATATAACGGTAACTAACAGTTATTTAAATTATCAACGTGAAGCATATTAAATCCTTAATAAAAATATATTAAGTATTTAATAAACGTACTCTTCGTGTCTTACGTGTGTGCCCCCAATAGGCTCACATATTCGTAACGTATACGTGCTAGCCGACTACCATAACCCAACATGTATAATTTCTTTCTAATCTAGTGTTGTTAGTTAATAGGGTTAATTACTTGAAAATGTATTATACTTGTCACTTTTTGTTATTGTGTGCATCAATTTTTTTTTCTTATTGTGTGTTACTATTTGATCGTTCGTATTTCGACCTTTGTGTGTTATTTCCTCTGCTCATATTTGTGTATGTAATAATGACCATTTTACCTTTTGAAATTTGAAAAAAGTAAGAGTAAAATGGTCATACAAAGATCGGAATTTAAAAATTCAGGACACATAATAAGAAAAAAAAGTTAAATATACACAATAACAAAAAAGTGGCAAGTATACATTTTCAAGTAATTAACCGTAATTCTATAAAGTATACAAAAGGCAGACGCCCCGACCCTAAAACTTTTAATGCGACCCGCCTGACCTGACCCGCTATTAAATGTTGTT
>BQNB010130364.1:0-18956 GCA_026074375.1 Tanacetum coccineum
TATGATTATGACTATTGTACCTTGAAGTAATACCCCAGATTAGCTTCCGCTGCTATATGTAAAAATGGGGGTGTTACATTAATGGTTGAGATGTAATTAGCATTTTTTACGGGATCTTTGAAGCTAAAGGATTTCAATGGTATTTCGCAGTCTAAGTAAAATCTTTCAAAGTTCTTCAATGTCTTTCATAACTTTTCTAGATTGTTGCTTATGACAAGAACTTCTCGAGTATATGGTCATACATGTCAATAATGTTTCTTAGAGTTCGAAACCATCATGGGGGAAAACATGTAATTTGATGTAATCATGTTAACTTCCAGGGGGAAGTAGTTTATACTACTTTAATTAGTATGGTTTGTGTGAAGTATTCTACATACGTGAGAAGATTTGTTGCTGATTTCTCGCATGTACCCCCGAACAGATACTCACCAAGACCAAATGTCATGATACAATATAGGTAGCAGTATTAGTTGGTGTAGTTGGTTGGCTCTTCTACAAAATTCCTCTATGCACTTTAAATGTCAACGTTAGAAGATCGTCCGAGCTACATCAAAGTTTTAGAATCTGCTCAAGATACGGATGTTGGTTTGGGGGGAAGTTAATTCAGAAACTTCACCAAAAAGGATTCTATGAAGTAAGCTTTTCAAGACATGCTACATGATTTGGGAGGAAGTTAATCCAACTCATGCATACTACAATGGTTCTAGTACAAATAAAGACACAGAAGATCCAAGCTAGAGTACAAGTATCAAGACTAGAAGACAAAGACATCACCTTCAGCATTAGAAGAGCTTTGGAAGAGTTTATTTTTGTTTATATTTGTACTTGTTTGGAACATTGTAAGTAATTTCGTATGTCCACATATTGGGGGAAGATTGTGAGCCTTAAAATATGTCGACTTATACAAAATTACAATATATATAATATAGGCATGATACGCAAGGACTAGAAATGTCAATATAATATAGTGTGGCGTGTCAAGGCCTATATAACCCCCATCCATACTTCCATAGAGGGGTAAAGATAATCATTTTGTATAATAAGCGTGTGTGTTCCACTTCTCTCTCTAGAAACACACACATCTTTCCCTCTCTAGTTTTATCTCTTAATAAACATGGCAACTTATTTCTTTTATCCTTCCCGACCTCTAGATCATCTTAGTTAGTGAATTTATCATGTTAACACACCTCATTAAGCAACGAACAGGTAGCTGTATTCATGTTGCGAGCATGTTAAAGTTAAAATAAGGAAAGAACATTATGTATTTACAAAAATGTATGAATATGAGATTTTTCATTGATAAGCAAAATGAAAGAGTATATAAATAAATGTTACCTTATCAAACAACTCATGAATATCAAGATCGTCGACATTGTTCCCGGTTTGCTATTAAAGGAATTCATTAAAATATAAACGTTTATGGTAAGCTGTAGAAGTAGACATGAACATTACCTCAATTTCTTCCTTGGCAATCATTTTCACTTTGTCGGTTATCTCATTTTTGTTCGTTCGCTAGTATGTCATTGTTTAATTTATTCATCTGTGTATATGCAAGAGATCAAATGTTAAACCACCATTTTTGAAATATAATGAATGAAATAGAATGCATTTGGTCCATCTATATTTTGTTTGCTTAAATAAATCTCTATCATTATCTCCTATATATTATGATGAAATAAAAGTGGTTTCATTAGTAGTGTTTATAAGGATGCCTGCTTCTATAACTCATCCAACCATATCAATTAATTTATGTATATATGAAGATAATTGTAGGAAATATAATATATATCAAACACACATAAGATCACTTAGAGTTTTCTAGAGAGAGAGGGCGAAAAGTTAGAGAGAGAGAAAGATAGAGAGATAGAGAGAGAGAGAGAGAGAGCTTAAGAGAAATAATATGCATAATTGTCTTAATAAGTTTCACCACCCACATCCTCCTCCTAAGTCTTCCCTTTATTGGCTAAAGAGACTTTACAAGTTTCCTAAGTTAGACGATGTGGGATAAGTTACTAGTAAATAAAGTACATAACGAAACACGACATATAACATAATATAGCTGTAAGTGACCAATACTTTCTAGAATCCTAACAATCTCCCCCTAGGGTGGTCACTCAGGCCTTACAATTAATCTGACGTCATTCTCCTTTCGTCTTCCTCCAACATAGCTTTCCAATCTCCTCATGTGTCTTTGCTCCTGCAACGTTTGCTCAATCTTTTTCCTCATCGAATTAGAGCTCTGCTTGTCTTTTTCTGTCCAACTTTGACCTTATAGGTTTGCATTATCATATCCCAACACATTATACGTAATCATCACTTTCAGCTTTTCACTAACTTTGTTAAGTGTACCATCACTGAACTTATGTACTTCATCAAATCTTATCAGCATCTTTCGATTTTCCTTGTTCATGTACATAATTCCTTTTGGATCACCCATGGTAGTATACGACTACTTGTATTGAATAACATCTTCAAAGAACTGTGGTTTTGTCAGGTTGAGCTTTGTTTCATAACTTTCTACCCCGAGTTGTGCATCTTCTACCCTCTTGTTCACAATTCTTCTAATGTAGAGGAGTAGAGCATTTATCATATCAAACTCATCAACGCCATCTAGATGGTGTATCTTTCCTTGAACCTTGAGAAGATACATGTCTTCTAGATCGTTCATATTCAAACGTGGGAAGTCTGATTCCATAAACTCATAGTCTTTCTGATCAGATCTTTTAACCACAATGTTCTTCAAGTAGCCATATCCATGCTTTCTATCTACCACAGTCTTCTTTACACTAACGATCTTGTGCCTTGAATATACTTCATGTTTTGATCTTATGTCGATCATCAGATTAAGCACTCAACCGAAATTGACACCTAGCCAATTTAGCCATTCCACTGGAATAGCCACTTAACCGCTTTTGCCATCAACCAGAATTGCCACTCTACCGAAATAGACACACTAGCCGATTTAGACATGGCACCGATTTAGACACTAGTCGATTTAGCTAGTGTACTGATTTTGCCATTGTATCGATTTAGCCATTGAATCGATTTTGGCATTGAACCAATTGTATCAAGAACCAATCTTAAATACCTTTCACAAACACCAAAGCAAACACAACACTTAATGCTAAAACGATCCTATATTAAAGATTCACTAAAACGTCAAAAAGGCTATGGATTAGGAATTTAATGTCAAGTGATCATGGAGTTGATTTGGTATCCTTTATTTAAGATTGAAATAGGTTTTACAAAGGCTTCTACTTATTTCATCATCGATACTTCCTTCTACTTTCTACCTCTTTTCTTAAAACCCGTCTATTGATTGATGACTTGCTTGAACGTATACAGTTATGATTGAGACTTGTATTATCTAGTTTCCAGTAGTTGGGGTGGTTGGTTAAATACCTGGTTAACTATCACTTAAAGGAGTTAGTTTGTAGTACTCAGTGTCACACGTAGATGTCGATGTGGATAATTTCAAGAGGTGTTGTACTTCTTATACTTTTGATGTTGTGAATAGGGTACTTAGAGGTCTTCTTTTGCATCGTTCTTCAATCAACAATAGTGTAAGCTTAAGTAATAAATTTGGGGGATTTTACTTCATTTTCAAGTTTGGTATATCGAGTTTACTTCACCAAGTGGTCACAACAATGTTATTTCTAGAACCAATGTTATTCTAACTCGATGTTATTTCTGAACCAATTCTTCAATAGCTCAAAGCATGGTCCACTAAGATATGCTTTTGTAATCTTTTCCTTGTTTAGGAATCCCTTGATCTTTTTAGCAAACATAATAGTTGAGCCTTCTTGAATCTAGAATTCCTTTGGATATTTGTTTGCATCTACAAAATCATTGAACCAGCTTTGCTCATGTGCTTCATCATCAAACAAGACTTTATTGTTCTGTTGCTTGAACCATTGTGCATACTTTCCACCAATTATTTTAGCAGGTACTTTTTGTTCTTGTTGTGGTTCATCAGCATCAACAAATGTTTCATAGATGGAAGATTCTTGATGAGCTTTGCCTTTCTTGGAAGAAGACCCGCCAATGTTCTTGCGTCTTCTCTTTGTATTCTCCCCCTTATGATTTTCAAGAGGATCATAATCATCATGAGAATGCTTCTTATGACTTGGCTGAGTTGGTTCACCTCTTGCTTGAATTTCATTTATTGACATGGAGTTCATTAAGGCATTGTATAGTGTATGATGATGTTCATGAGTGTTAAAGGATTTTCTTTTGAACATAATATTGTACAGTTTGAGTTTTGATTCATATTCAGTAAATGTTGTAGATGATATAGAAGGAGTTGTGATCAAACTAATTTGATTGGACTTGAGAGCTTGCAACACTGTTCGATCAAGACGAGGTTGTATGATAGCAGAAACCACATCTGGCATTATCTTTGGTAATTTATTATTGACTTCATTTAACTCCTCAATATATTCTAGAACATTGATCTTCGAAAGAACATCCAACCTTTGCTCGTGCTTAGCTAACTTCTACAGTATTGATTTTGTGGAATCATTCTCTCTTCGTCTTGCCTTTTTAATGAGCTATTTTGCACGCTTTTGTTGTTGAGGATTTCTTGTTGGAATATGTGGTGTAATTGCTGGTGGAGATGAAATGAATTGAGTAGCCAAAATTGCATCATGTACCTTTAAAAGAATGCACGGTGCTTCAACATCTACATTCGTACCAAGTGGTACTTCAGATGCACATGATATATAGCTTGTTACCTCAGGATTTCCCTCTAGGATTGGTACCACAAAGGTTTTCTGTATATCAGTTTGTACTGGTTTACACATGATGTCCGTCAATTCAAAACCGGGTTGCTCATTCAGATATCGGGTGACATCTTCTTGAGACGAACAAGTGATACTGGGACTATGAGATTTGAGTGTGGGTTGTTTCTCCTCGTTACCATAAAAGTGTATACCATACATTCCCGTCTGATCATCTCCAATATGAGAATCATCATCATAAGTCTTTTCGTCACTGGTCCATGTAATGTTGTCAAAATCATCACTATCATCATCTTTGTAGTCTTGGATATTAGGCTTCACTCCTAAACCTTTTCCTAGACCCTTTGGTATCTTTTGAGGAATGCTTTCTTCTCTACTTGCCGTTGACCCTTTCTTTAAATCCAGAAGCGATTGAACAACAGGTGCAATAGTTTCAACATCTTTGGCTTGAGCTTCATCTGATCATTGAAACCTTCATCTACTTCTTTATCCACTTCTACGCCAATCACTAAAGATGCATGTCTTTCTTTTGCTCTTAGCTCCATTAATCATTTCCTTTCCTCTTCCATGTTTACTGACACAGCTAAGTCCAAAGCCTGGTCAGGATCTTCAAGAAGATTGTCAGCAACAGTGTTGGTTCTCTTTTTCCTTGGGACTTCAACTTTCCTTTTCTCATCAACATTGATTTCTACTCCTCCTTGCCTCATATAACCTTTTCCACGACCCCTTCCTAGAGTAGGCACAATTAGTATCAAGAGCCATGAGATGATTTAGTGGTGTTTTGTGTGTGTTTTTAAAATCAAAAACTTGAGTTTTATATATCTTGCAAAATAAGTGGTTCAAAATTTTTAAAAATCAAAACTTTGTGATTAAAAACCATAAAGGTTTGATTTTTATCAAAGATTTAGTGTTATAAAACTTGTTCTTGCAAAAAGAATCAAGATTTAAACCTTAAAAAAAGTTGTGTTTAAAGTGGTATCTTAGTCTATGCTTATCAACGTTCAAAGAATATCAGTAATTCTAATATATTTAATTTGCACATATCATTGTAATACCAATTTTAGCTCAAGTTTGTTATTATAGATAGTTCTTGAATTACAGTGGTTAAGATTGAAAGTATCTTTATTCAATGGATGTCATAATTTATAGTAAAAGTGCACCGTCAGCAATAGAATAATAATATCAAGAAAATTACACATAGTATATGTCATTGTAATACCGATTTTAGCTTAAGTTTGTTAATATATCCAATTCTTGAATTACAATGACTAAGATTGAAAGTATCTTTAATCCAATGGATGTCATAATTTTTGGTTAAAATACACCGTCAACAATAGAATAATATCAAGAAAATTACACATAGTGTATGTGTCAAAAATACGAAGATTAAGAAGAACGAGACTTCACTAAAAAAATTCAAGGTTTGATCGACACATAAGCTCAAAATCTTACATTATATATAACAGGATAAATCAATGCCACCTAATGCAACTGAAATGCCACATAATCATCTAGGAATGTCACCTAAGCCAAATTAATGCCACATCATCAATTGATAATACCATGTCACCAATTTTTAATCTACCTAGGCAACCAACAAAGCCACATAGGCATTTATTTAATCCACATATGCATTCACGAATAAATTCGGAATAAAAATACAATGGCAAGGTTCGAACCCTGGTCTATGCACCCACAATAATTGCAACTACCACTAGATCACAATGGTAGTTATGGCAAGTTTAAAAAAATACATAACAGATAAGAAAATCGTAATTCTGTATTTAATTTTTTCATTTTAAATTCAAAAACGGTTTTGAACTCCCCTAATTTAACCACAAATCACTCTTAAATTATCCCGTGATTCTCTCTTTCAACCAAAATTTGACTCTCCTATTCCCTTAGCATTGAATAACAAGAGCGTCTCATTTTCAAAATCATCATTCACACCCAAAAAACCCTAAATCTATCAACCAACAACCAACCCTAATCTTCATCAAACAATAAATCTTTAAACAAACGCAATAAATCATTTGTAAACACATACGAAGATCCAGGAATATCATCCACTAATCATAGGTAATTTTTTAATTATTTGCTTCTAAGATAATTTTATTTTTATTTTTTGTCATAATAGAATAGAACTAACCATCCATCAGTATCTACATTATCAAAATTCTCAGCTTTGTTTGATATGATTTTAGGTACCATGTCGATAAATCAGGTAATAGTCAAATCAATTTTAAGAATGAAATTGAATCCTTAATTTGCTATGATTTTATGTACCATGGTAAGTAGATTTTTCCTCTATCTCTCAAAGTAAATTATATTTGCATGATTGTGATATTTATGTAAATTTGTCTAGTATTAGGTTGTTCTTTCTGGTTAAGATATTGAAATTGGTGATGTTTTTGATATATGCAGGGTGGTTATTCTTCAGCTACACAAACAGATATTTGTCGATACCTTAAACTTCTGTCACTGAGGTTAAACTGTTCATCAATTTCTTTGAAAATGGATATTTGTTTTTTTAGTTTTGGGTTTTCATTGTTGTGAATTTGGGACTGATTTGATGTGTTTGTGTTTCAGGTTTCGATGTTTGGTTCTTTATCAAATGTAGGTGCGATGCTTGGTACCACAGTTGACAAATTGCAGAGTATATTGGCTGAAAAGGGGTATGATTATAAACTCATATTTTGCTATGTAGATGCCAAAAATACATTGTTGTTGTTTAACATTTATCTGTATTTTTGCGATCATTCGAAATAAATAAGCAACTAGAGACTGTAATGTTAAACTCCACAGTATTTACTCTTATGTGAATCATACGTCAGAATGACCGATGGAGGTGGACTATAGGAAGCTTGAGTGGGAAGGTTGTGTGGTGAAGAGAGGGAGAGAGTAGTCCTTTTAATAAGGTGCGAGAAGTAGGTAAGGTATAGGTGATGAGTTTAGGTAGTAGTAAGAGGAGAGTAGGTAGTTTATAGTGAGTGTTTATTAGTTAAGGGTACGTATTTAGGGTCGGAAATTGAATGGAAATAAGATGGAGGGGGATGCGAGTATATGTGAATTGGAAGAGGGGGTGGGAGATGAGAGAAAAATGAGGAGGGGAAAAGCAGTGTTTGTGAAGAAAGACAAAAGTGTTGGGAATTAAGGAGTAGAAGGGGTGCGAAGACCTTAATACTGAAAATTTTTTTATTTTTTGTTAGCCTTAAGTATGGAAGATTAATCAACTATACCATTAGTCAACTTTTTCGTTTGTTAATCGAACGCTTAACAGTTTCGGTTTTTTTTAAGTTGTTATAACCTTTTTCAGTTTAATTTTGATGCAAATTTTTGGGACAGGTTGGGTTGGTGTGGATTGGATTTTGAGTGGATGATGTTGAGGATGGTGGTTTGGACATGAGGAAATGGGAATCGTTTGGTGGAATGTAAATGACATAGGTAAGGTGGCTTCAGAGGGTTAAGCCTGATGCTTGCCTACTCTCATTTAAGATCAGGAATTTTCGTGCTGCGTTGGTTTTCTTGCAGTGTTTTATCTTTAGTAGGAAGATACTTTTAAGAGTAGTTTGTTACTATTTTGAGGAGTATGCTTAGTTGTTCAATGAACGTTAGTTGGTTTTAGTTGTTACGCAGAGATACTACCTCCGTTTTTGTTTTTGTGTTTTTTGTGGAGTATGTGAGTGGTTGTTTGTTTTAGAATTTCTTTTAGGTATTGGTTAGACTTTAGAAGAAGAGGAAGGGTAGAATGTTTGTTTGTTTGTAGGTTTGTTTTGTATGTTGTGTTTTAGATTGTTGGTGGTAGTTTAGAGTAGGTGTAGTCTATGTTCATAGCAGCTTATGATCTTCTTTACATAGTTATTTTGATTTATTTTATTATTTATTTTTAAATTTGGATTTTTTTTTGGGGGGAATGGAGGTGTGGGGTGGGGTGGGTGTAGGGTTGGGGGTGGGGGGGGAGGGGGGGGGGGTGTGGCCCCCCCCCCCCTGGGGGGGGGGGTGAAATGTTTGGGAAGAGAGGGGAGGGAGGTGATTTGACTGGGGCCTCTGTCGGGCGGGGGGGGGTTACGGATTTTTTCTTATGGCTGCATATTGTGGGGGTGTGTTTCATGTTGGGAGGTTTTGTTGGAGTGTTTTGTTTTTGATGTTGTGTTGGATGGACATTTTTTTTTTTTCTAATCAGTTCGTATTTAACTTCATTTGATAAATAGAACTGTATATAAGTCTGCATATCATTTTCAGATTAAGCGGGTGGCGGTAAACAAGGGGATCCGGGGATAAATAAGAATTAATCAAAATAATAAATATATGTTTGTAAACAATTTGCATCTTGGGATGTTTGAATTTATGTGGGCATATCCATTTACAACAATTTGTATATGTGATGATGGAATTAATGGAATGGAAATGCTCTTTACCATGGGTTTTTTTTTGTTTATTTTAATATCGGGTTCTCTTCGAATTTGTTCTCTAATTCGCCGATTAATTATACTGTATATTATTGGCATTCGTACTATATGGTTTTTATAGAAAAAGAGAAAAAAAATAAGGATAAAATAAGAAAAGAAAATTAAAAGGACTGTTAGTTTTAATTAAATAAGTAAAAGAAGAAGGTTATGTTTTTAATGCTACAAGGATTTTTAAGAAGAAGAGTAGTAGGAGTAGATGTAAAGTAAGTGTTAGAGCTAAGAGCGTTATTTGTATGTACGAGAGTAGAGAGGGAGGGTAAGGAAGAGTACTATTTTTTAATGATTATGTCTTTGTTTTGTTTATTGTTATTCATTATTTGACGCAATCAATCATCTAGATGAACTTAAAAAAATTAGGCAAAAAAAGTGTTTAGTGTGGGTAAGCTTGCTCGATTTTTGTGCTGTGGTGAGACATTCCACTTTCACTTAACAATCACGCTATTAGTACCAATCTGCCTGAACAAGACCAATCTTGCCCTGTTAATGTTATGGAAAATGCATTGCTATATCTATTATTCCATAGTTTTTATATTTTCCTAGAACATGAACTAATGGAATTCTTTTTAGAATAAAGCTCTAATAGCTGATTAAGATGATTAGGGGAGTGATGTAATCGATGATTGTGTTGCAATACGTGTAGTGGGTTTTATTATTGTTATATTTTTAATTTCGCATATACTACCAAAACTATACCAATATTTCTCTTAATCAAACTAAAAATAAAAATTCTAAACTGAAAAAACCAAAAAAAAAACATAAAAACAAACACACCACAACCCCACAACCACAAAACCACACACCCCCACACAACAAAAACAAAAACAAACCCAACCAAACCACCACCAAAACCCAAAAACACCCAACAACCCAAACCAAAAACACACACAAAATAACACCACATAACACAACAAAAAAACAAACAAAACCAAACCCCAAACAACTAACAACAAAAAAAACTCACAAAAACCAAACATAAAAAACAAAAAAAAATAAAAACCAAAAAAAACTCACTCAAAAAACAAAAAACCAAAAAAAAAACTATAATATGAATTCCTGTTATACCCCATAAACCCCCCCCAGCTCAATGCATAGAACCCCGTAGTTTTTTACCCCTCCCCCCCCTCCCCCCCCCCCCCCCCCCCCCCCCCCCCCCCCCCCCCACCCTCCTCATATTAGGTAATATTTTATCTAGTATTTTGTTTTTATTTTATTAGTAGTATTCTTTTTATATTAGCAGTCTTACTAGAGGAGAGAAGATTAGGAGGTTGTTCCTAGATTTGGGCATGATGTTTGGCCAACGAGCCTCTCAGGAGAATATTTCATGTTAGAATGCTTATTTTAGGATTCCTATCAATGCAATTTTGATTTGTTGTAGAGTTCAACACCCCATTTGTATGTCTATTAGTTTCAACATATACTAGACGCTCTTTTGCAAAAGCACCACCATTGAAAAGAAAAAGGAGGTGCATGAGGCATATGGAACCTATGTTGTTCCACTCTTTTCTCCAATCAAATTTTGTTTTCTATAACCGGCGTTTTTATTTAACTTTGCTATTGTTTGTGTTCAGTCTAAGGATACAACAGAATCTAAGCATTGTAATAGTGGTAGTACTTCAAGCCGTAGTGGCTGAAGAAAGTGCAGAAGTCGGGTAAAATGGTTTTGCTGGTGGGACGTGGTGGTTTCTCATAGTATCCTGAGTGTTCCATTTTGAAAGAATCAATATATGTATCTTCTCATAGAAATTTAAGTATTAGATTCTTAATAAATTCTTATTCCATCATTCTTTTTTCAGAGTCTGGGGTGTACATGGAAAAACTACGGAAAAATGGAACAATTTATTTTGCAACAAGCTCTTATGGAGCAAGTTTTTATTGAACAAGTTCTTCATCAGCGCCATCTTATGGAGTTGCAGCAACTAACACAAATTGGAATAATCCTACATCTTACAGGTGATAATATTCAATTTAATTTTTTTGTTACTGAATTTAACATTTTTGTTATCGATAACCTAAACTTTCACTTTGAAACTTCTACGCATAAATACACTTTCAATATATCATTCGTGAGAGAAATGTAAAGCTAGTACCCACTGATAGCCTAGACGAAAGCCATAAAATGACTCCTAGAGTAATGATAACATGTAAATACGTTAAGGGATCTGAATAAAATCACCAACAATCCTACTTGTGTACTTAAACGAAAAAAAAAGGGTATGTGTTATGACTGTGTTTCATCATTGTTTTCCTGTCGACCAAAGATGTATTAATCTATGTTAAGATAATAGGAACAGTTCAAAGACAGGGGTGGATAATGTGGAAGCAAGTGGGGAAGCTAATTTCAACTGATTCTATAAATGTATGTTTCTGTTATAGTAGCATTCTAATAAATTATGGGGGAGTCAATGCGTTAGTTAAATAATTTATTTAAAAAAAATTTTATAGCCTAAAAAAATATGGGGTGAAAAAAGTTTCATTTTATGCATATAATCTCATAAAACATGATATAAGAAATACCAGACTATCATAGAAATAACAAAAGCCGATTGGTAACATTTAAATGAGGGTTTATAATTTCATTGTTGGTCTCTTTATAAAAGTTGGTTGTGAAAGGTTTAGTTACATTACGAAAAGAAGTGTACTTGAGATTGTATTTGTAAAACTCATGCTTTATAACTTGTTATTTCTAGGTTGTAGTGATGTGTTGGGCCTTATCAATGTATGCTATATGTCTTCATTATTTATTGGGCTTTGGGTAATAATATAATCAAATGGGTTTGGGATCGGGGAACAATTCGAAGGTTTGTAAGCAAAAAGGAGAATATCGATTATCAGACGGAAAAAAGGTATAAAAAAATCGCTGCATGTGCCCGCCCGCGCATTGGTCTTATGTTTGATCCATATGCTTAAAACTGTATTGTGTTACAGATGATGAACAATTTGAATTAGACAAGGCTGAAGTGGTTAAGGTAATTTCCACTCTTGAGGGTCTGATGAGACGCGATACAAAAGGGTGTTTCAACCATCAAATTTTCATAAGCTTCTGTTTCACGATGGAAAAGAACGCATAACCATTTAGATTAAACCACATGTGTAATAAAACTCTGTACTATTGCTTTTTAATAACATCTCATTTTATGTAGGTTTGTTGGTGTCCGCTGCACATTGAAGGATGACTTATTTTTTTGAAGAAAGGACAATCGCACAAACTCAAATTGCTCATTTTTAACAAACATGGTATGGACTATTTTTTAGAACAAACAACGAGAGACTTTAAGGTTAAAGGGAAATTTCACTATTTGTGTCATTTAACATTGGCATGTTGTTCTAATGCACGGTCTGAGTTATTTAACATTGCTATAATTCTTTGACGTGATTGAAGTTTAACCATGGCTAAAAGTACGTAAAAAACTACTCGAGTTAATGATTGTGCATAATATCTAATACTTTGTAACATTATTCTATAGAATCTGCAATTTTTCATGATTGAGAAAGATCTCAGGTCTACTATATCAATGTTTCTCTGAAACCTCACCTTAACCAGTGGCTACACCATCCCTTGGCCTGGTCATTTTTTCATATCATTTTTATATCTTTTTTAAACAATCTGTTATCATATTTTCAAGCTAAAAGAAAGGAATTTTTTTTGCATGTTCTTACCAGGAATAAACTCTTCATCGGCAGCGGTTATTACAATTACTCTTGATGTTACATGCTGGTGTATTCACGTGTCCCTAAATGTTCGTTGCGGTGTTGTAGCAGCTGCTAATCCTATCTATGGAACATTATTTGTTATTTGTTTTTCAAACATTTTCAACTTTAGTGAGACTACTTAATTTACTTTTTAATCAATTGCTCAAGAGGCGGAATTGCTATACCTGAGCACTTGGTACGTGCACCCGTTTTTTTCGGTTTAAAGATGCTCGGACTTAGTTTGCCACAACAGTTTTGGACCAAAAGTCAGGGCTGCTTTAAGTCAAGGTACATCCCTTCATGTTAATCTCACTGATCTTTACCTTAGTTACTTACATTTGGACTCGATGCACCTGATCTACTTGTGGTCATGCTTGCTGATTTGCATATAACTTTATCGCTTTTTATTTTGACCTGGTTGTTTAGTTTATGATCGGCCAAATATCTATTTCTATATGACGTACGCAGTGGTCTGCTCAGTTTGTCTTTATAATGTGTTCTGGTGCATGCATTGTTGCATTCAAAAAGTTAGTAAATCAGGATTTTAAACACACATTGCTTATCTTCTTCAATGTAAGACGGTGGTTCATAATAAGTTGTTTTACACCAGCACTTATGTTTTTATTATATCTAATGTGCCAAACACTCAAAATCAGCTTATTATCTTATTTATATGGACCATAATTATCCAAACATTATCTCATATTTTATGTTTTGATATAGTTGTTAATAAGCACTTTCCTAAATTAGATATACCATAGATAACAAAATGGCTGGGTTGGATTATTATTTGTTTTGATATACCAGAGATAACATTATCTCATATTTTGTGCTTTGATATACCAGAGATAACAAAATGGCCGGGTTGGATTATTTGTCAAACGGGTTATGTTAAAATGGATTAGATTTATGTGTGGTTCACTGGACGGCTAAATACATGATATTTTGTTTCTTAAAAAAATTAAACACTGCAATGAGTTGGTTTTCTTTATTCATAAGTCTAAAGTTTTGATTAATTTAGAAATTATAAGTAGTTAATGTTATAGTACTGTAATGTTATGGTATAGTTGCAATTGAGTGTATGTGTTTGTTCAATTATCACTGATTTAGGAACTTACAATAAATGAGTGTATTGATGACTACTTGATGAACAAGGAAATTTATACTATAAATAGTAATTTGACATGTTCATTTTTTGTTGCAATACATTGTCAACTAAAACAAAGACTGCTTGATGTACTTAATGCTCTTATATTAGGGATGCTTCAAAATTGCGATGTTACATACTTGACATACGCAACTATCAGGTTTAATATCAGTTCTATTACTAACTTCACACACTATTCCATTTCCATAGTCCTTATTGTCATAATCAATGCTGCAAGAAATGGTATATTTTGGCTGGGTAATGGGTCATCTTTTGCTACAGGTAGGTCTAGGTAGACCCGTAACACTTTTTATCAATAGAATTTTTTTTCATAAAGTAATTAAGCTAAAATGATTATGAGCTTATATTTGTTTCCATACTAATTTAATATTTTGAAAAATGATTATGAGCTTAAATGGTACATTTTGGCTGGGTAATGGGTCATTATGAGCGATGTATCATGTATGGATTAGTAATTAAATGATGCAACTTCCAATCTATATGACCAGTTTGTTTACCTTTAAAACTCGTGTTGAAGTGTAGTAATATATCATTCTGAATTTCCGATGACAAGTATAAGATGCGTATGAGACAACTTCCAATCTATATGACCCGTTTGTTTATCTTTATAACTCATGTTGAAGTGTAGTAATATCATTCTGATGTTTGACAAGTATAAGATGCATTTTAGGTTGTCCAAAGTTGAGGCAAAAGTTTATTAGACACAATATTATGGACGTTATATGGGATTATTAGCAAAATATAAAATGAGCCTAAAAATAAAGAGGAATGGAACTTCAAACCTGACTATTAGACTATCTAGACACTACTCATGAAAGGGCTGAGTGAATGTCATGTTTTATTATTTTGTCTTTAAATATTAGTTTAGTTTTATTTTTGATATAAACATGATTATTTTACTTTTAAGAGAGTGTTAATCCATCTACTTTCTATTTGTTAATGGTGGATGCACTTGAAGAATGGCCAAAACATCGACCAAAAAGTGCACCTGATCTAAAATCTTAAGTCAGTTTTGTTTGTAAGGTAAATACTTTTGATACTTGATTGGGACATTTATAATCAAGATTTATTTGAAATGAAGTTTTTATTCGAAAATTCTTATTTCAAAAACCAATAAGCGTATAACCAGTTTTATTAGGAATTCTCAAACATCCATGATTATGTGCAATTGAACAGAGTATTACACCTACAGTACAAGAGGATTGGCTATAGTTTACCTATAGTTTCTTTGCAAGATCTTCATGACTCTGCAATCCAGAGGATCTGCTAGCAGCAACTTCCTTAGTGCTGCTCAATCTATGAGTAACCTCCAACTAAAGAAAATATGATTTCCCAATGGAAATTTCAAGAAATAGAAATATATTGTTCCTGTAAATAAGAGCGGTAACTTATACGACACTACTTGGTATAACCACAGTAAGTTATACGTTGCAACAAGGCATGCAATAAAATCGAGTTAAACACCTATAAGGGCCAATGTCACAGAGCATCAACATACTGATTTCGGTGTTCTATGATAGTCATTCTCCTTTGATCAGCACCAATTTCGTCATTGGGCTTGCCACGCTCCACCAAGCACTATACACATAGTGGGTAATCGAGTAGACTAACACTACAACAAATTGGTCATTTGTTTAGATTTGTTTCTTTGCACTTTTTAAAGTGTGAACTTTTTTTGTAATATATTCACACTTATGAGTGAAAAAATTATTCACACTTCAAAGTGTGAGGAGTTGTTTTAAAATTATATTGTTTCAAAATCTTCACCCTTGAAAGTGTGAACTTTTTTATAAATCCTCACACTTACAAGTGTGAAATTATTTGCTACACCCATTTGGTTCACACAAACTAAGTGTGAACTTTTCAACTCCACACACTATAAAGTGTGAACTTTTTATAACTAACATGTAAATCGAGTCAAGTTGGCAACACTATTCTCTGGCTCTGGATTTAAATTATATTAAGTTAAAGAAACTTTTGATGTATTCTTATAATGAAGAAAAGAAACATTAGGGATAATTATTAGTGCACATTGAAATACTTTAAACTATCGAACTCAAATTATGTTCAACATGAAGATTAAGGCGTATGACTCCTTTGAGGTTAAAATAATTTGTTTGAAGAGGGTGTTTGAGATTGCTTATTATATTGTATATGATTGTTGCATTTTGACTTTCAATACAAGAGAATAAGCTTATTACAATTTTGTATATAGGTAAATTGACTATAGCTATACGACTATTAAATCCGCTTAAATATCTAGAAAATTGTCACAAGTTGAAGGTACCAAATAAGCTCTTATTTCACGATGTGTCGTTTTTACATATAGATTTGAAAAGATCAAGTTGTTTATTATATTTTTTTGATTCATTGCAGGTCATGAAAGTTTATAATGATGGTCATGGTGTTGCTCATGGTGTGGACATGTAATTTTTCTATTTCTATAACAAAACTTAATTCAGTTATCTAGATGGTTTACATCTTTCTGTGACTCGAGCATGTGATTTGTAAAAGAATCACAAATTTTCAATGGCAAATACCAATCAAGGATTCATATATTCTTTCATGACATGAATTTGATTGTACACCATTTGGAGTTAACCACATTATGACATTAATATACTGAAGTTACGACATGTACTTTACTAATACCACATAAGATGCCATTTAAACTAAACAGACGACATTCATGTATTCATTCATTAGCCCGTCAGACAATAAGATGCCGTTTAAACTCCCTGTTCATGTTTGCTTCGGTATGACCATTAATAGAGGTCAAGGTCAAACATTCTTCAATGGCCGATTTTTTCTCATGGACAACTATATGTCGATGTGTCAAGGGTCGAGAGCAGGAAGGGTCTGAAGATCTTATGTTGTGATAAAGATGGTAAATACCCAAATCCAACGACTAACGTTGTGTATAAAGAAGCTTTATTTTACATTTGAACTAAAAACATATACTTTGTAATGGTGGATAATTTATTAAGTTTTATTTCCTCTTATCAGATTGCCATTCATTTTTTTTGTTCTTTATTCACTCAATAAATATTTTATGATGTTCGTAATTCATTAATTTTTACTTAATTTATTCCTTGGATACTCACAAGGCAAGCCCGCCCATCGGGCGGACTTTGCAACTAGTTTAGTATAATATATTATAAAAATGACAGCGGAATAATTATTTTTACCTGAAAGATAAGAAATATGACAAAAAATTTAAGTTTGGAACAAATTTAAAAGTTTTGATGGTTTTAATTAGTTTTTATAAAGTAAATTATCTAGATGTGAAAATTTTGTAAAGTACATAATAATTTATATCTTTAACCCTTACTGTGTGTTCTCGAGATATATTTAGAGGAGAAAGGGACAGAAATGGACAGAAACAAAAAAAGGTTGCGTGTTCTCGAGATTCTTATAGAAGGGAAAGGAAAGGAGATGGACAGAAATGGAGGGAAATGTGAAGCTCTTTTTTCACCAAAACTTTCCTCCCAATTTTGGGCGGATTAGGAAGGAAAGATCAAAACACATTCATATTGACTTATTTGCCCATATCATAATAAGTAATAACTGCCCATTTTTTTTGCCGTCTTCAATATATAACCTTGACCATCGTGTACTTTATATCTAGAAATCTTTTATCTTACGTTTGAGGTAGATAACTGATATCGAGTGCAATGATATGAAGATTAATCTGATCGGATCAATATTTGGGGGCTTCTGCAAATTGACGGCAAGTTTGACTGGTTTGGAGGCTTTTGGGTGATTATCCTTTATATAAATTAGGGTTATTATATTAGTTATTTGATGTTTGCATGTGGGCCTCTCATACATTTTGGTCCAAACCCGATTTTGAAAAGGAATCAAGATTTTCAGTTTGTGGTTTTAATTTTTAATCTATTTATTTTAGTGATTGAACGAAAGGGTATAAATGTAAATGTGGATAATTTATCATTTCTTTTCTTTCTAATCATTTTATAACTCAAGAACACAAAATATTTAGTCACTTTCTTTATTTCACTTCTCTTTCTTTTCTTTTCTTTTTCATTTTTAAATAACTTGAGAACACACTGTTAATATCATTAACCTTGTTTGACTACTAATTTAAATCATTTAATACTGTTTTACCATTTGAGTATACCCCTTTGAGTTTCACCAAGATTTGATAAAGATACTTACAAATTTAGTGAACATTTTAATTTGTTATAACTGGGAAGGCCTATAACTTTTATCATTATAATCAATCAACAGTGTTCATGGTTAAGGTAGATTCAAGCGGTGAAAAATTAATAAACATGCCTATCGGGAATGTATCATGTTTACGAACCCGAACCTGACTTAAAGGCAACGGGTACTAAAATCGCCAATACAGGATATAGCGGGTTGGGTCGTTAAAATAGGGGACTTGCCTTTACCTCTTTTTCCTTTTGTATGCATTCATCTTTTAATTATTCTTTTGTGTGCAACGAATATGCCAATCTTTCAATTATATGCATCATTAAGAAAATCAGATGACGTGACATAATTTTAATAAAGTTTTCTCATTTTATTTTTTTTAATATTATATTTAACCTTTATACTTATATTTTTACATTTCTCACCCCTTAACCCTTTCTTCCATAACAACCATATTCATAAATCACAACCCAGATCTACGAACATCAACTATTCCCCGATCTTCATATATCCAAAATCAAGATTCAACAAATCTTCATATTAGCCGTTTGATCATATCCAAAGTCAAGTCACTCACCTCTCTGAGAGAAAAAAAAACACACCCCTCTGGCGAAACAGGCGACCATCTATGAATCCTAACCTCTCGATTTTCTATAACCTCCTGAAATGCAAGCAAGAGCTTGAGAAAAGCAAGCAAGATCTTGAGAAAGCTAAACA
>BQNB010130365.1:0-18956 GCA_026074375.1 Tanacetum coccineum
CCATATTAAGTTAAAAATGTACACTGGAAACATGAAATTTACAATATTAAAAAAACATATATGCATTCATTTTTTTTCTTTTGAAAACAGTATATATTAAAAAAATATATAAAATAAAATTAAAAATTAATTTCAAAAATTTTAATTAAAAATTTAAAAAAAAAATCAAAATACGTTTTGACTATTATACCCTTTTGAATTAAATAAAAAAAATTAATGATACTAAATTCTAATTGGTTTAAAGTGGTTCTGTATAAAAAAAGTGGTTCTGCAAAGAATGGTCCCCTATGTTTTTTATAATATATTGTAAATTCCATGATTCTAGTGTAAATTTTTAACTTAATAAGGTAATTACACATATGTTTCTTGTGCACATTCTTTAATCTTCAAAATTTATAACACAAAACATATCAAATGAAATACATTTCAAATACAAATAACAAACCAAAAACATAAATACATAAACAAGATGTGATATCAAATGAAATACATTAGAAATATAAATCCAACTATATACATGTTGTTCAAAAACATGTGTGCACTCTTCTAAGAACATACGTGCACGGTTCACTTTCTCATCGAATTCATTAGATCATATGAGTACCCTTCGAAGAACATATGGCACGCTGCGCTTTCTCGTCAAATTCGTTAAAACATATGTGCCCATCTTCCAAAAACATAAGTGCACGTTGCAATATCTTGTGACCACCTGATTTTTGCTTTAACTTTAATGCCACATTGAAAAGAACATACATGATTATTATAAAATTTAAAAAGTAATTTTCTTCAATACCTTGTATATTCGATGTAAGAGCACGCAAACTTAAATTCATGAGTGTGATGTCTATTTGAACATCACATGGTGTAAAGCAATTATACAAGGCAATTAAATATACAAACAATAACTTTCATTGCAAAGAAAATTGTATAAACCACAAGGCAGTAGCTTTTGATTAAAGAAAAAGATACGCAACAACATAAGATGCAAAATCAAATGAAACATAAATAAACATAGTGTTTCTAAGAACACAGATGTGAATAAGAGGATTCACTCTCTAAACAAAAGTTAAGAGTCAAACACAAGTAGTCCAGCGATAAATTAAACACCAGGAAGAGTGAAACAAATGGATCTGTTTTCAGGTGGCTTGCCTTCACTTCTAATTCCGAGCCAAACAAAGAACCTCACACATTTAGATTTTAAAACAATTCGTGATTCAAAAACGAAGATCGCATAACTAACAAGCTTATATATCAAATATGTGAAGATCTTAAATTATTTAGTATATTAAAGCCTTTTATAGAATTTTAAGAAATTGATGAGAAAAGCAATATCAATAAATTATACATCACTTTTACAAACACAAATCGGATTCTTTATGTTCAGATCTAAGACCAAATCCAGTTAAACAAAACTTCTAATTGGCCACGAACATTATAGAGATTATTGCGATGGCTTTATTTAAAAAATGAATTCGCTTCCTTATTAAAAAAATTGGAAACACCAATGGATTTCACAAATATAAATGAAATAGAAAGAAGATACATTCGTTACCTTAATATTTAAAAGTTGAGCATGTGATGTTATCTGACATCAATGGTAAAAGAAATACATCCATTTGTCTCCTTTCTTCATTAATTTAATCAAGACAACTTGATTTTAAAATGTGTTATTCACACTAATTTGGGATTTTATGTTTATAATTGATGTTTATGAGAAAGTAGATCTGGGATTTGGGGAGGTGGTTAGGGCGACATATTTGGAGAGATGAATGATAGTGAGAGAAAACAAAAGGGAGCAGCCATGATTTATAAAACTGACCGAATGATAGTGATGAAAACAAAAGGGGAGGCAGCCATGAATTTTATAAACTGACCGATTCTTTTGTTAAAAAATCAATTATTAACTTTATTTTTGAAGTGTCTAAATTACCCTTGGCCATTTATTAAATATTAAATTCATTTTCTTTTAATTATCAAAAACTATCTTTCATTTTCAGCCTTTGATTAAATGATCCAACGATTTATATTTGGTTCTGTACAAAAAAGTTGTTCTGCAAAGAAAATGCCACTATATATATGTGTATATTTCTATATTTATATATAATATATATATATATATATATAAATCTATATATTTTATCTATACAATGTCTATAGTGTATATATTCATATAGGTATATATGTGTTATATGTTATATATATGTGTGTGCTGTATATATATAATATATATATATTAGTAGGGATCCAATGATACGTAAATTGTTAAAATAAGACACGTGGTTACGAAGTGACTAAAATCACACATTTGAGATGCGCAACAACTTTCATTAAATGTCATTTCTATTCATCTAGTATGCACCATTTTGGTTTCGATAATGTTAATTTGATGTGTACATGGTGCTAAATTAATATTCCGGATTTTTGGCAATGTTGTAGAGGACCAAAAAACAAGAGAAATCATGAAATGCATCTAATATACGTATTGCCATCTATTTAAAAGCCTAGGAAAAACGAATTATGATGCATTATAATGCATTTCTTTAAGATTATAGAGATGATCTAATTTAAGTCGGTGCATCACACTCGGATATGCGGTTATAGCTACTTCTTATCCTTTTGATTTTAAGGAAAATTCTCATTAGATCCTAAACATCTCTCTCTCTCTCTCTCTCTCTTCTATAATATTATACTATATATTTATATTTAATATCATTATATATTATATATATATATATATATATATATATTATTTATATATTATATATATATATATATATTTATATTATAATATATATATAAATATATATTATCATAGGGGATGAGTTCTATTGCCAGAACCACTGTTTTTGTTAACAGAACCTACAGAACACTAATCATAGGGCTACTATCTGGAAAAAAACATGTGGGAGGAGGAGAGCGATGTCGCGCGTCTGAAAACTTTTAATTAAAAAAACGTTTTTTAAATCCCCCTTATTTTTCGCGATTTTTCATTTTGTATTTTTTTTAGGAATCGGTTTAAGAAAAAAGGCGCGCATATATGTTTCATTTCTAATATCATAATTTTTACCTATGTTTCTGGTATAATTGTGTAGCCCGTTAAACAATGTTTTTAAGTTTAAAGTGGTTAATTGCCACATTAGGTTATTAATTGACATTATATCTCGAAAATTTATAAAAAAGAAAATCATGAAAACATATACCATGTAATCTCTAATTTTTATAACAAAGTAAAAACTATTAAATTACCAAAACACAAATTTGATATCAAATCAATCCAATTCCAATACAAATGTATCTCTATTGTTACAATCTAGATGTGATTAAGAGACTTAAAAACATCATGTGCACTATTCAATCAAACTTGCTATGCATGCTGTCTCGAGAACATATATGACACTTGGTTCGAGAACATTTGTGCACGGTATCTAAAAGCACAAGTATTCCATTCATCATGTTCATCACACACCGTCATTCCTATGATTGAGTCATCCCCTGAAACAAATATATAAAATCAGAAAAAACTAATTATACCATGTCAAATTTATTGTAAAACTAATTACTGTAATAAAATAAGCCATAAAAACATATATGATGTTAAATCATAAACTCATAATCCCAGGACTAAACTGAAGTGCTGTACAATCATACATAAAACCTGTATAATTCTTATCAGATATATGAAACTAATTTTTTATAGACGAACCTAATGCTCTCATAAGCACCTTAATTAACTTTTTTTTTTTTACAAATAACTATATACAAATGTTCGAAAAAAAAAAACTGTTTCGGGTGAGCTTCATCTCGGCTCACTCTCTCGCCTACATAACATGTCTGGTATTATACTAAGGGTGTTGAGTTGCTTTCTTTTTTTCTCGGTTAATAGAGTTATTACAATATTAATCAAACAATCAATAACCTTTTTATTAATATAACAAGTAACACTAATCTTTTATAAATGAATTTAGGATGGGTAGAGTGACCCACGTACAGGTTATGTCTTTCTTTCTTGAAACTTAGAAAAAGTAAGATACTTTGTTTAAAAAATGCCATTCAAGAGGTGATGTTTTACCATTTTGACTTTGTTCAAAAAGCAAAAGAATAACCCCAAATCAGCTTGTTTACGATCTTACTCATAATAGTGAGACATGAATAAAAAACACAACTTCATATGAAAAAGTTTCGAGTTCTTTCTAGATATACTGAAGCCAACTCAAATTAAGAAAACTTACTCGTGTTGCAACCTAAAACGTATCGAGAAATCACGGATCTGAAGTCCGATGTCAAGATGATGCAATCCAACGAAGTGAGGAACGATGGTAGTCGGTGAAGGGGCCATCTCTCGTCACCACCACACACCTGTGTTCAATCGTTATGTTAAATATAATTGATTTTTAGTCTACAGATAAAGAGAAGAGGAGAAACACAAAGCGGCAGTTTTTTTCAAGTGAAAGAGAAGAATGATAATAATTAATATTTATTGATAACCTAGATAAATCCTAAAATCGTGGGATGGTTTTTTGAAAATTAATTAACTAAAATTCCTTAAATGCCCCTAGTTCATTTACAACACTTTTTCAGCATTTTCTTTAATTACAAAAAGTCATTATGCATTCACACGATGTACACTATGCATTATTAGGAGTAAAAAACCTGGTTCTGTAGGTTCTGTACAAAAAAGTGGTTCTGCAAAGAAAATGCCACTATATATATATATATGCTCTATATATATATATATATATATCATATATATAATATATATTAGATTATATATTTACTATTTATATATATATGATATATATATATTATCTATATATATAATATATTGTGCCATCAATTTCTTAGTATATCATTTTCAGTAATTAAAGTTAGAAAACTACAATTGAAATAAATGAGAGTTTAAAAGAGGGTCCTCAAGGAACAAGACCAAACCTTCGTAATGGGCCTTTATAGCAATGGTTCATAAATCATAAGACAAAAATCAATATTTCTTTCGGATTCGAGTCATAATGTCAAAATATGTAAAAAAAATCACAAGACATATATATATAGTGGCATTTTCTTTGCAGAACCACTTTTTGTACAGAACCAAATATAAATCGTTGGATCATTTAATCAAAGGCTGAAAATGAAAGATAGTTTTTGATAATTAAAAGAAAATGAATTTAATATTTAATAAATGGCCAAGGGTAATTTAGGCACTTCAAAAATAAAGTTAATTGTTTTTTTAACAAAAGATTCGGTCAGTTTTATAGTTAAAACTTGGAAAGTGAGATTTTCATTTTTTTTGAAAACTTTTGAAAATATTTGTGACTGAACGGGTTTTCTTTCTTTTCAGCCTCATGTGAAAATTTTCTTAGAAAAATGAGGTATTTTTCACCAACTAAACACACCATATGCATTTTGAGAACATTGTGGACGACTTTTGAGTTTTGACCCGTTTCCTAAGATTACATTTTTTTTTCAATGCATTCTTTGCTAATGTCGTTTCTTTGATATAGGGTCTGCTGATGAAATTAGAGAAATCAGTATTAACTTATCAAGCGATCTTGAACGAGAAGTACTTCTCAAGGTGCTTTGGTGCACCCGTCATCTTAGCGAACACCTTGGGAAAGGTGCATCTGTTATATTTTATGAGTGCTGTTTCAACAAACCATTAAGGTCACCTGAAAGCATTATGATGAGGATAGTGAATGTTCTAGCAACTTCTAATGTTTTGGAGAGAGGACCAACAAACCATAAGACGAATACAAACTTTTCTATGGATATGCTCGTGTCTCTGCGAGAGTTGTACAGTGTAGCTGGGACTTGGGACGCGTTTGTTGAAGTTGGGTTGATGTATTTGAACTTTTTAGTATCTCAAAGGAATCAGAATGGATCAGACTCGGGGTTGGTGTTTGAATCCATATTCACCATACTATTGTTGTTGAATTACATGCTCAAGATAAGTGCTCAGGTTAGCCGGTTAGAAAAGTAGTATGCGTGTGCATAGGTTATTATAAATAGTTATTTATAGTTATATGTGCGTATACATAGTAGTTGAATAATGTGAAAGAAAACTTATATTATTTATTGTTCATATGCAGATATATATGTCACGTGAGGATGTTTCCACGGTTCAAGTTCGGCTAATAAGACCAACTCAACAAATTATCATGGAGTGGAATAAGCCTTCCCACTTACCAGTCGTTGAAGATTTTATTTATGAGTTCTCACTATTACAAACCGGTAAGTGTATCCTTGAACATAGAGATGTTTTTGCTTCCTTGTTTTTGTGCGTCATCTCGTTGACCCTTGCCTTGTTGTTTTTATTGTTGTTCGTTTTTTTTTTCAATCCTATCATCTGCTCCCCTTTGGCTGGTTTTTGTTATTCTTGTCTTTTGCTTCCGTGGCTTTGCTTGCGGTGTGTTGTTGCTTCTTATGCATGTTTGGTCCTTTTGCGCCTTTGTAGTTTCTGATTGGTGTGCTAGAATTTGTATCTTTCTTGCTGCTCGTGTGTGCCTGCTCGTTTTTGCTGTTGGGTTTTTATATCTATTAACCATTAAAACACGAGTACGCAGCGGAAGAATAAACACGTATAGAATAACATAGTTAACAAGGGTTCAAGAAGGTGTGTACCTTTTAGCAATAAACGAACCACCGTCTTGAATATACGCGTATGTATAACACCACGCGAAACCACTAGGATCAAAAGTATGATCCCTCTAAGTCGACACACACAATACGTTCTTAGCAAACAACGAAGTATGCTAGTACTAGTAGTGTTTAACCAAACGATCACCTTCGTCTTTGAATCAATCAACACACGAACAAAACCACAACGTAAGTGGTATTAGATCACAAACCGAAACCCTAAAGGGTGTTCGGTTCGATCGCAAGACACAAGGAGGAAAACCGAAAACCTTTGGTGGGTTTTGGGATTCGGTCGAACACAAGGGAGAGCACAAAGGGATTTTAGGGTTTAGGTTTTTTAAGTTATGAGACAATGAAAGCCTTAGACCTCTATTTATAATCCACTTAACTTGGCATGCAAGTAAGCTCTCCCAATCCCTATGGGATTGGGATTCGGCAGACTAAAGGAAACAAGGGGGCAAACCGCAATTTTCCTTTTCCCGGGTTTGCATATTAGTCCTTTAACTTTTAACGACTAATATTAATTCTTGTTAAACTTTTAACAATCGTTTATTAAACACTAATATATTTAATCATTGTTCTACGTATTAACGCGTGCGTCCCCGTAGGCTCGAATAGATTTCCGGACATATATAATTTATACGTGGACATATTCCAACATTTGCTTTGCCTGCCCCGAGGGCTAATGCATGTTTAGTGCATCTAGTGCTTTGTGTAGTTTGCTTTTATGCCCCCTTTGCTGCTGCTCGCTCTTGGTAGGTCTTTTAGGTCTTTTTATCTAGTTTGCCCTTTTTTAGCGTTTATTCTTATGCTTTGTGGTTTTATGTGCTCTGTTTGTTCTCCTGCTTTTGCTTGCCTTCTCGTTGTGGTTTCATGCCTGTTGTTCATGTTTGCCTCGTTGATGCTTTGGCTGCTCCCGTAGCCGTATGCTTGTTTTGTGCTTTTAAGGCTTTGCGTGCTTGCTTTTTGTTTAGCCTTTCCTGACATGTTCTTCTGCTTTCTTTTCGTATCTTGTTTTATCTTCTCCCTCCTTGCTCCTTTACAATATCATGCTCCTGAAAAAAAAGAAAAAAAAATATATTTTAAAAATAAATAAATAAATAAACTAATAATAATAATAATAATAATAATAATAATAGTGGTGGTGGTGGTGGTGGTGGCGGCGGCGGCGGGCCAGGTGCAGGAGCAGGAGGAGAGCTGCTGCAGCAGCAGTTGGAGGTCTACCCGGAAGCAGTCTCTTTACCCGTGGGTTTTCCCAAGGGTAGGGGTATGACGTGTCTACATTTCACCTCCCCCATACCCTGCTTTGGCGGGATTGTGTATCGTTGTTGTTGTTGTTGTTGATTGTTGGTGAAGATATATGATCAAAATTAGGTTTTAAGATTTATTCAAATACCATCTCAACTTTAAACCCAAGCATAATTCTGATACTAGTATTGCTGAGGCATTCCACTTGTGATTCTAGCTATGCTCATTAGTTGAAATTGATAAACGGAGAACAAACAATAAATTGATTTTATATATTATTTGTCAATAATCTGCTTCTAGTTGTTGCATTTTGTTAATAAGCTAACTTGATATGTCTTTGGCATTAACCCCATTTCTAATTCATTATCCATTTTCAGATAGCAGCACTAACCAAAGATCATTGGATCTTGGTTTAAGAAAGCGTGCACCGAGGGGCACATCAAGCGCATCAGAGTGATGCGATGACGTGGGCGCATCAAAATGCGAGAGGTGGAGAAATAACTAGTTTTACTTTGTTTTGTCTTGGATTTTTAGTATCTTTAGTTGTAAAATTGCTTTTGACTTGTCTTTTTTTATTGGACTACTATAGGTATGTAAGTTACTTTAGATCTCTGCATGGTGTTAGTGTGTCCGACACCATTTAGAGGTTCTTTATGTCTTTTTATGGCTGTTCCATGAATGTGGACTAATGCCAGTGAGTTTCAATGGATTTATGTGTTGTGATTTTGTGTCTACTCCATGTCTGCTGCAATTGAAAATAATGTCTGGTGCAAGTTCCTGCTATTGGTCAAAATGTTAAACGTTTTTTTTTTGAAGTTGTGTGTTTGGATATGTGGGGCTACAACTCGTGATACCAGGTCCATGGAAGGCTTTTCGTTTGTTGGCCTGGTATTCATTTGGTTAATTTTGGGTCCATTTTGTCTTGTGATAGCTTTGTTCCATCATTGTATCATTATTTAGGATAGCGGGTGAGTTTGTGCACATGTATTTTGGTATTTTGATTTCCCGGTTCCTTACTTTTAATTAGCTTGATTAGTTGTGGGGGTAGACTTGTCAAATGGGTCAACCCGACCCTACCTCGACCCGAACCCAATAAGGCCTTATAGGGTCGGGTTGATTCATGTCCAACTTAGCTTATCGGGTGAGCCCGATAAACCCGATAGTCTAATAGGTTTTGGTTATGGTCTTGAAGAATTTGTTATCGGGTTACCCCAATGACTCGATAACCTATAAAAAAACCTAAGAATATTGATTTTTTGATTGAATTTCTTTTGTCATAGTTTAAAGGTTACAGTTACAGTTTTAACAAGTAAAGCTTGCCACAAAAGATTTGATAAATTGCTTCCTCAAATTTTGTTCCATTGTGGTTTGCTTCAGTAGCTTACTATTATCATTTTTATAGTTTTGCTGCTAGTGTGTTGATGCCAACTGCCCACAAAATTCGATGTCCACTTGATATATATTTTGTTTCATTCGTTTTATGTCGGGCAGAATGAAATATTAGTGTTGGTTTAATATTTAAGTTAATTTCATGTTGGATGGTATTTAAATATATAAAGCAAATTGTGGGATGTGATTCGCATGTAACTCGATAGACCCAACCTGACAACGCGATAGACCTGAATCCGATAGATCCGATACCTTATAGACCCGACCCAATAAGCCCCTAACCCGACCCGATAACTTGTTTGACACCCGGGGATGCTTTGTTGTGTATCTTTTGTACTCTTGTTTTGGTTCTATAATATTGTTGCCAATCTAAAGAAAAAGTAAGTGACTTTATCTGATGATTATGGTAGAATGTATAAGTAATACTAATATTTTGAATGTTATCTTATACGAAATGTCTAGCGCTTGTGATGCACATGCATTCACATCTCGCATCGGCCTTTGGGACTCTTACTCTTTTAGCTCATCGACTTACCTCATGCCTTTTTAAACCAAGAATTGAATGACATGGGAAATGTGACTTCACGCTTATTTTTATTAAGGTAAAAGTTATTATTGCTTAACGTACTTAGCGTAATAACTCATTATCACTACTTTACTTCGCTTATTGTCATAATACATAACGAAACTTGGTTTATTCGGTTATATTTGACATGGCTTTTATTTTTTGGGAGTGTGATATGCACACCACACAAAGTGATGTGCACACCACAAAATTACATTTGTGATGCATATAGTACAACACAACATATGTATTTTTGTGGTGTGCATATCAACTCCCTTATTTCTTTTTATTTTTTTATGTTGTTTAATTCCGCATGAAAGCGACATCTTTACATTTGACCGTTTGAGACCCGTACATTAATAACCCAAAACCCATTTACTTTATCCGACCTGTTCCTTTATAACATAACATAATAATATAGGTAAATTACACCGTTGGTCATGTACTCACCTCCGTTTGGCCCCTAGATAACAGAGACTCTCATACGGGGTCTTTTTTGGTTTTAACGTTAAATTTTCATTGCACCGTTGGTCCCTGACGACTTTGTTAATACAGTAAATTTTACTGTTCAAAAATTTTATCTTTTTTCGATTGCACGGTTGGTCCCTTTGATGTGTCTTTTCTCGATTCTCGCCAATCTCATTTCTAACCGCCATTTTTTCTAAACCAGTAACCAAACATACCTTAATCTATATCATCTACATCCCTAACATCCTAAAAACAAAAATAAAACAACAACATGCATAAATTAAAACACTTGATATAAGAACTTAATTTTTGGCTAATTAGATATACAAGTTACAACTTCAAAAGATTAAATATACAACCATAAGATATAAAAATCATTACTTTCAACCATCAACAAAACAAAAGTCACTAACTATCCGTTACTTATGAAAACCTTATCAATTAAATCCATTTTAGCCACATGAACTTCCTTCACACTATAACCATCCTGAGTTCAAAAACCAACAATTCTGTAAAGCGCAACCTTATCGGTTTCTCTAGCCTGAGTTTGTTTCAAACAATTCAAAGAATCCACACCCACCCACGAGCTCCCAAAGCCTCCATTTCACCAATCAACACACAGCGCCTCGGGTTGCGCCTCCTCAAGTCATCACAACGATCACGAAGAAATCTTAGAAACCCTTCTTCTCCAAATCTCTTGCATAAACATAACCGCATACGTTATGAAGACATCCGTAGAACCGATAAAGCTCTATACAGTCATCCAAAAACCTAAAGTGGCCCATTCAACAAAATTTTAAGTAAACAATTTAATGTTTATGTGAGAAGAAATGAGTGGGAAAAGATATAATAATTTAGATCAAAATATTAGCTTAACTGCAAAGAACTGAGATGTCATCATTTCAAGTAGAAAATAAAGTGTCTTCGTAATTGCATAGAAACGATCATTTAAGTCTAGGTACAAAAGACTAAATCGCATGATTCGTCCTTGTTGTTTACAAAATATTGCATGAATCGTCCCTATGTTTTTAAGTCTTTTCTCATTCAAACGAGTGTTGACTCTGTGTTTCCCTGGGACACAGACTTTAGAAAACTTTCCACACACACTCCATTTAATTCTCACTACCAAACCTGACTCTTCACTCCCAAAACCCAACAAACCCTATATCAAAGTACAAAATGGCAGATCCAGGGAAATTTCCTATGGACTTAAATAAGTTTGTAGTAAATGATGACATGATCGATTATATTTTACAAAAGTATGGGACTAACTTGCAGGTTCATTATGCTATAACTAATGACATACTTGATGATTTATTGAAAAACGTGTAGGAGAAACAGCAGCGTGTGAAAGGTAAGTGTAGTCTATGGGAAGAAATATGTCATTACATGCAGTCTAATATTGGTCACTTCATAGTTTTTGGAGACTTTAATGAAGTGTGACATGCTTCAGAAAGGTTTGGTTCTGTTTTTAATCAGCAAGGTGCGAATGCTTTTAATGAATTTATTAATCAGACTGAACTTGTGGATCTAAATATTGGAGGTCGTAATTTTACATGGATGAATAAATCGGGAACGAAATTGAGTAAACATGATAGATAGCTAGTTTCTGTAAGTTTTACCTTAGCGTTTCCGGATATCTTAATGATAGCTTTGGATCGAAAATGGTCGGATCACTTGCCTATCCTGCTTCATTCTTAAGCGATGGATTTCGAGCCAATTCATTATGAGTGGTTCCCATTGTGGCTAGACATAGATTACTTCCATGATGAGTTGCCCAAAGTTATAATGATGTTTAGATGGGATCAAGAGAGTGCTTTGCAACTATCTTTAAAAACAAGATGAAATACTGAAAGTAAAATTTAAAGTAGTTTGGCATAAGGAATTAAAGTATCAATCAACAAGTTCAATCTCTTTGTACAATTCGGGGCTATTGAGGATAAAATGGATGACATGACTGCTACTGAAGAAGAGGTCGCTCAGCGGATATTCTGGTTAAAAGAGCTTGCTGACATTGAACGTTTAGAGGTTATTGATGCTGCTCAAAAATCAAAGATTAAATGGGAGGTAGAAGGTGACGAGAATACAACTTTCTTTCATGGTTTGCTGAATCAAAGAAGACGTAAACAAATGGTTCAAGGCATTATGGAACATGGTCAGTGGCATACGGATCCAGAGACGATTAAGAATGTTTTTGTAGATTTTTATCGTGAGAAATTTGATGCGGTTCGAACTCATATGCCAGCTTTGGACATGAACAAATTTACTTAATTGGATAATCATGACATTGAGATGCTGGAACGCCCCTGTTCTATTAAGGAAGTAAAAGCAGCCGTCTGGCATTGTGGGAATGACAAGGCGCCCGGGTCCGATGGTTTTACTTTTAAATTCATCAAGAAATATTAGGATTTAATGCAGCATGATATTTATAATATGGTTATGGCCTTCTGCAATGAAGGCAAACTCCCAATTGGTTGTAATGCATCTTTTATTACTCTGATCCCAAAGGTTACAAATCTTGTTTTTGTTAAAGATTACCGGCCTATCTCGTTGATTGGGTTTCAGTACAAGATCATTGCTAAAATGTTGGCAATGCGGATACAAGGTTATTATAATCTTATTTAGTATTGAGCAGATCGATTTTTTTATAGCAGGCGATTTTAGATGGTCCCCTAATGGTTGGCAAGGTTATGGAGTGGTATAAAATTAAGCAGAAAAAGTTAATGATTTTCAAAGTCGACTGTGAAAAAGCTTATGATTCGTTATGTTGGGAATACATTGACTTTGTGATGATTCAATTTGGTTTTGGAACGCGTTGGCGTAATTAGATCCGAGAGTGTTTAATAACCGCAAGGTTATCTATATTAATTAACGGGAGTCCGACGGAGGAAATTTCTATGTTTCGTGGTCTTCGTCAAGGGGACCCATTATCACCATTCTTATTTATCCTTGCAATGGAAGGCCTTCATATAGTGATTCAAAAAGCGATGGAAGAATAAAGAAAATTAAAGTGCGGTTTGTGGGTGATACTAAACTCAACATCTCCCATCTTTTCTATGCAGACGATGCCGTATTTCTAATAGATTGGTCTCATTGCGAGGTGGACAGAATTCTTGACGTGCTTCATAACTTTCATATGGCGGCTGGATTAAAAATAAACATATCAAACTACTGGTTGTGCAGCAGGTACAACACCTTTTATATATCTTGGTATTCCTGTGGGAGCAAGCATGGCTAGAACAAGTAGGTGGGATGGTGTGATTCAACGGTTTCATAATCGTCTATCTAAGTGGAAGGTTAAGATGTTATCAAGTGGGGGAAGATTAACTTTAATTAAGTTTGTTTTCTTGGGCTTGGGAATTTATTTAATGTCCTTGTTTTGAGTCCCAGAAGGTGTTATAAAAGATTTGGAACAGCTTAGGGCCAGGTTTTTTTGGGGGTGCCAAAGCGATGAAAAAAAGATAGCTTGGGTGGCATGGGATAAGGTCCTTGCTTCAAAGGATAGAGGGGTTTAGAGGCCGTTAGAAGCTTGGCCTCCAGTTAACTTACCCTTTCCTTCAAAAATGGCGATGGCGGTTCTATAATGAGTCGGAAGCTATGTGGCGTCGTGTGATTAAAGCTATACATGGAGACGAGGTGGAGTTGTAAGCAGATATGAACACGGACTCTTCAGCGTGTCTCGTATTCATTGTTCTATAAACTAATCTTCATATCTAATGTTATAAAGATAGTAAACGTTAAAAAAAAAACATTATATCGGTAGGGGGATCGTATTCAATTTTAAAAAAAAATGGATATATGGGTAGATAGACTCAGCCTTTATGGTCTCGTTTTTAATCATTTAGTATGATGGAAACGGAAGAAAAATTGAAAGGTTCATGATAATGGAAATGATGGAGGGTGGGTGTAAAATGGCGCCGAGATTTTATAGGTGGTATAGGGCAGAACCAACTTAATCCCCTTTTAATATTGATTGCAAATTCTTTTAACGTTAAATTTTCATTGCACCGTTGGTCCCTGACGACTTTGTTAATACAGTAAATTTTACTGTTCAAAAATTTTATCTTTTTTCGATTGCACGGTTGGTCCCTTTGATGTGTCTTTTCTCGATTCTCGCCAATCTCATTTCTAACCGCCATTTTTTTCCAAACCAGGAACCAAATATACCTTAATCTATATCATCCACATCCCTAACATCCTAAAAACAAAAACAAAACAACAACAACATGCATAAATCAAAACACTTGATATAAGAACTTAATTTTTGTCCAATTAGATATACAAGTAATAGCTTCAAAAGATTAGATATACAACCATAAGATATAAAAGTCATTACTTTCAACCACCAACAAAACAAAAGTCACTAACAACCCGTTACCTATTAAAAACCTAATCATTTAAATCCATTATAGCCACATGACCTTCCTTCTCATAGATACCTGAGTTTCAACCAACACTTCTGTCAAAGCGGAAAACTTACGATTTCTCTAGCTTGAGTTTGTTTCAAACAATCCAAAGAATCAACACCCACCCACGAGCTCCCAAAGCCTACATCTCACCAATCAACATATAGCGCCTCGCGCTGCGCCTCCTCAAATCATCACAACGATCATGAAGAAATCTTAGAAACCCTTCTTCGGCAATCTCTTGCACAAACCAAAACCGCATATGCTTATGTAACTTCGTAAAACCGGTAATCTCTATAAGTTCATCTAAAACCTCAAAAGTGGTCATTCAATAAATGTTTAAGTAAACAATTTAGATGTATCTGTGAGAAGAAACGAGTGGGATAAGATATAAATAATTAAATCAAAATATCAATTTTCGTGCATAGAAGCTGAGATGTCATCATTTCAAGTAGAAAATGAAGCGCCACCGTAACTACATAGAAACGATCACTTAAGTCTGGGTGTTGTTTACAAAATATTGCATGAATCGTCCCTATGTATTTAAGTCTTTTCCCATTCAAACGAGTGTTGACTCCGTGTTTCCTTGGGACACAGATTTTAGAAAACTTTCCACACACACTCCATTAATTCTCACTACCAAACCTGACTCTTCACTCCCAAAACCCAACAAACCCTATATCAAAGTTCATATCAATGGCAGATTCCTAGGAAATCTATGGACTTGAATAAGTTTGTAGTAAATAATGACATGATCAATTATGTTTTACACAAGTATGAGACTAACTGGTAGGTTCATGATGCTATAGCTCATGACATACTCGATGATTTATTAAAAAAATAGTAGGAAAAATAGCAGCGTGTGAAAGGTAAGTATACAAGGAATGTATTATCTTGCATGTTGTTGCTATTTCATTCACCCATTTTGCCACTTGTTGTTATTTTGTTATTTTACCCACCATTTTAGTTGTGGATTATGTATTGATTGTTTGCTATATTTGTAGATGACAAAAGAAAGATAACAAAAATGAAGATTCTGGATGTTCTTGAACAGAGGAATGAGAAAGTTAGAAAACATCTTAACAAGGCAAAAGAGAAAATGGACTTTTACAAGGTAAAAGAGAAAATAGTGATGGAAACAAGTAATAGTTCTTTTGAGTATATTGCATAGGTATTAGACTGTTAGGGAGGGTAATTTACTCTATATAGTAATTGAGAAACTAAGTTTATACCTTAGTAAACTATGTTTAGGAAACAATTGATATAATCCAAAAACCCCTTTAAGTTTAAGGTAGCTTATGAAATAAGCTAAATTGAACCAATGTACCTTAGGAAACTAAGTTTAGGAAACAGTTGATTTAATCCAAACACTCCTTTAAGTTAAAGGTATCTTATGAAATAAGCTGAATTGAACTAATGTACATTTGAAAACTAAGTTTAGGAAACAAGCTGATTTCATCCAAACACCCCTTTAAGCTTAATGTACCTTAGGAAATAACCTGAATTGAAGAAATGTAGATTTGGAAACTAAGTTTACCAATCATATCTTATTTGCAGAGGTCATAATTATTGAATCAGACACAAGCTATGATCATAAACCTTTTAAAGTTACCTATGCTGAAAGCTCTGATCATAACCCTTGCCAAGCTACCTCTGATGAAAGCTCTGATCATAACCCTTTTTAATCTACCTCCAAAAGCTCTGATCATAACCCTTTTCAAGTTACCTCTGATGAAAGCTTTGATCATAACCATTTTCAATTTACAACTGATGATACCTTAAAGCAAAGCTTTGAGGATACTTGTAGCTCTAACTCTACTTGGTAACAAAAAAAGCTTCTAAAGATAAACCATGGGCTAGATCTAACCAAGCGCAAAAAAAACTTTTGATGGTAAACAAGGGTTAAGCTCTACAAAAGCAAAAAAGCTACTATTCCATCACAAAATTTATAGTGGTATGATTATTTAAGTTCAGATAAGCAGATGATTGTTTATAAAGGTAGACCATGTCTAAGCTCTAGAAATGCAGCAATCACCAAACTTGAAAACCCAAATCAAGGTCAAAACATCTTGCACCCACAACACCTAGAACAACGTCAACATCTACACCTCTTCTTGTTCCAACAAAAAGGCCACCTCCAGTGACGAATTGCGCTTTGGGCCTTGCAACTGTTAAAACTTGGCAACTAATTTTGAATAAGGAATTCGGAATTAAAAAGGCCAAAGAAGATGTTGGAGGAAGTTCAGATGTAAGGAGGAAAGGTAAAAGGATGATGTAGGAACTTCAGTTTATGTTTGTGAAGCTTGTGTAGGTGTTTATGAAAATGGTGTAAGTTTATCTTTTGGTTTATTGAAAAAACATGTAACTTTAACATTGTTAGTTTGGTCTTGGTACATTTAACACTTCTTCTATATGGGTTGCCAACAACACTGCTGGATGGATTTCTATCCCAATCTTTTAGATATTTAACTTTATTGTGGTTAGTAGAACTTAACTGTTTATGCATTTTGCATATGGCACTTCTACTAGTATACTAGTATGTGGTAAGAAAGACTTTTAAAGTCAAAACGCAGCATAATATGTGTTCACGTCCTAATCTATTTTGACTTTTGTACACCCATGTTGACTAGTCAAAGTCAAACTTATAAATATATTACTTGAACAATCAAAAGCATAGAATGCCAACTAAACTGAATCAGCCTTTGGACAGAATTGAAAGACCTAACGCAGTCAATCTAATAGCAAATTCAAACAAACATTATACAAAGACGACTAATCACACACTTGCAAAAGACGGAATGAACTCATAAACGTTATGTTCAGCTTCAAATTGCTGAAAGAGCTCATCATCATCATCATGGTTATCATCAAGTTGATTAGATCCATAATCATATATCTCATGGAGAGTCTTTGATATTAGGTTGTATTATACAACCTTTCCAGACAAGTTGATCACCAAAAAAGAATCATATTCCCTTTCTCGTAAAATGATGCTCCAAACAGTGGACCGAATCGACCATCCTTGGGAAGTGGAGTCATAAAGTCATCAGTATCAACACAGTACCTAACCGACCAAACAGAACACTCTTTCCTCTTGTAGATAGTAAACTCGCTAGAGCCAATATCATCTCTACAAAAAAGAATCAAACACCCACGCAACTCAAATAATATTCCAGATGCAACAAGTGAGGTATTTGTATGAGTATTAGAATTGGATCCATATAGCCATAAGACTCGAAGAAGTTCATTCCCCGTTGAGGGATTTGAATGGTTGTTATAACTGGATGCTCATGGTCTTCAATATTTAATCTGTAATGCGTAAGCTGCATATTCAGTGTTTCTAGCCAATGTAAGGCATTGTTCCAATATATTGCACTATCAAAATGATCAAAACTGAAGTAGTTAAAATGATCCATGCACAGGCTTTAATTTCCTATCTCTGAAGAATAAATTTGTATATTAATATCCTAAGATGTGCGTCCAGCATCCATTAATTTGTAGTGCGATAATTTTGTAGGATCAAAGGCCATTCTCAATCCAACACTTTTATAATAAGGTGAATTATGAAGCGAGCAATCTAGATGTGGAAGCCTTTTAAACTGATTAGTGGATGGATTATATACGTAATCATAAACAAGCCTCCCCGAATAGCTACATATAAGCAAACCATTGCAAGACTACAAGATCTTAACATTATCAGTGTAACACCCCCATTTTTACATATAGCAGCGGAAGCTAATCTGGGGTATTACTTCAAGGGTACAACAGTCATAATCATAGAAAACGAATAAAAAAGAGTCGTTTATGAAAATAAGTTATCATTCATTATTTCTTCAGAGTTTTTACAAACGAGAGGTTCCCAAAATCTATACAATAAAGTTTGAATGATAACGGTTTTTCCATCGTCATGTCCTCGCCACTCCGTGCCATTAGTTACCTGAGATAAAACATGCTAAAAAGTCAACACAAAGGTTGAGTGAAATCCATAGGTTTAAGTAATATAATTTGAATGCAAATACGATATTTGGGTTACGTTGATATACACCCAGTATTGAAAACATAATTTATTATTGCCATTAGCTCATGAATCCGATGCCTTAGGTTATAATGATAATATTGCCCCTGCGGGCACCTTTGCCAAAATACCCATGATCGTAGCTTTTTACACTAAATATATAATATATTATAAAATATAAAATATATATAAGTCTAAAAATCAACAAGATCAATAAAACCGAGAAGTAGTATAG
>BQNB010130366.1:8691-18956 GCA_026074375.1 Tanacetum coccineum
CGATGAATGATTCTGTTCCTTTGAAGCATTTATCCATCTTCCTTTGGAATACTGCTGGTGCGTTCTTCAGGCCAAATGGCATAACCAGCCATTCATAGAGTCCTCCTGGAACTAAGAATGCAGTCCAAGGGATTGATTCTTCATCCATGGCAACTTGATGGAATCCTGATTTGAGATCAAATTTTGAGAATATTTTTGCACTTCCTATTCTCTTTATGATCGTGTTTATGCCTGGAGCACCAATTTTGAGAAGACTATCGACATGTTTTCTGAACAAGTCTTCCATTGCTGGTGTTACATGCTTTAATGGCTTGTCTTCTATTGTAACATCTGGATTGATTATATCCAGTTTACAAAGTTCACCATTCTTTTTCCAGTGCTTGAGGGGTTCTTCTCCAATGTATCCCTGCTGTTTTCAACTATCATGACAGGGTTGAACTGTTCTAGAAAGCCCAACTTCCTTCTTGGTATTGGCAATAATTGGATTCATTTATCTCTAGAATTCTTCTTCCACTGACTCTTAACTCAGCAATTTTCTGCAATCTTCAGTTTTGGTTTTTGAAGTCTTGATTTTAAGTGGACCTTCTTGTAATGGTTTATTCACTCCTTCTATTCAGAAATCCTCCTGTTCATGGATCTTAGGAAGTTAGCATCCTATCACATTCAATTCCATTGCTGTCCCTCATAACAAAAGCATATATAGCTAGTATCTTGAATTTGCTTTCCTCAATTAGGAAATAACCCTGCTTTATTTTATGAGTAGCCTGTTGACTTGAATTTAAGCCATTGAAGACGACAGTCTGGGTTAGAGGTTCCAGTGCTTCTTCTGGAATGACTCTCTTGTTTATGCAACATGCTGATGCTCCTGTGTCTATTATTGCGGTGGTTCCAAAAGCTGTGCAGTTAGGAATATCAAATTCAACTTTAACATTGTAAAGCTGATTAGTAACTTTCCTGACTTTTGGGCCTGCAGTGGCGTTCCCAAAATAATGAATCTCTGTTTCGACGCAAGGTTTTGCAACATGAATGTTTCCCAGTGGTGGAAACTCTTCTTTAGTAAACTGGACTTCTGCTTCTTCTTTCTTCTTCTGCAACTGAGCTTTAAGTTCCCTTATTTCTTCATCTTTTTGCTCTTCAAGCCTTTTCTTTTCAATTCTGAGTTCTTCAAGACTTTCTTTTTCAATTCTAAGCTGATCAATGATTTTAAGGGCATCTGTGAGATCCCTTACTAACAAGCTTTCTTTTGACTGCCATGTTTCTTCTTTCTTTTGCATAGCAGCTTTATTTTCATAGTACTCCTTAGCTTGATCTCTGATCATTTGTTGCACTTGTTCTGTCTTTTCTTTCAAAAGTTCTTTAAGAAGCTTTACTTCATTGCTGTTGAAGTCCTTTTCTTCTTCTTGTTTTTGAGGCTGTTTCTTGAACATTAACGTTTGCCAAGGTAATTCCTTGCACAAAGGGCACATGATGTGAGTTGGCATTTGGGACAGTTAAGCCTTGAGGTGTCTGTGGTTAGTATCCCACAGAAATAACAGATGGTATAGTTGGTGACCGTGTTTTCACTCCATTCGTGCTCACATTCTTTACTTTTGACTGGTAATTCTTTGTCTGGTTTCCACGATCCGACTGATTGAACCATCTCTGCTATCTTTGTTGGTGGTCCTGGGTGAAACATAAAGGCATGATGACCAAATTGATCATCTTCTTCTTCCAGATCATCATCACTTTCAATATCTTCTATCGCCATGAAAACTGTTTCTTCGATAGGAGTATCTTGGACCATAACATTGATACTTTGATGAGTATCTCCTTCTCCTTCTGATATACTGTAAACACTGCTATCATCAAAGTCTGCTGAAACAATATCCCAATTGTCATCAAGATCCAATTCTTGATAGACAGCTGATCTTGCAATGTTTCCTTGTTTACTTCTGCAATCTTTTGCAAAATGCCCTTCTTTTCCACAAATAAAGCATTTGCACTTCTTCACTCGTCCTCTATCATCTTTGTATTTTCTCTTGAATGGTTTTACATGAGAATTGTGCGGCTTTCCTTTGTATGTTCTTGATTTTCTCATTCCATATTTCTTCCTGTTATTTTTGTAATAACCAGGAATTGGTATGGCAGAACAAAGAGACAAATCTCTTAATTCCTTAGCAAGTGCTGCATCTTTGCACATTTCTGAGACGAAGGTATGAGTGAATTTTATTGCAGGTAAAACTCCTGAGCTAAGACCAGGATGTTTAGCCCTGAACGATTCCTCAATCTTTTTTGATAGGGAAGGTGGAAGTTTGGCAAAAAGCTTCCTGTGTTTGAAGGAAAAATACAATCCTTCCTGAATTGGTTGCCAATTGCCTGAACTTCTAAGAATGACCCCTAAATTCTTGGTGGTCTTCACAGGTTAATTCTGTCCAAAACCCTGTAATGCTCATCTGTGTTTCATCAGTTGAGCCACGATAGGGTTCTTCAACAATTAACGCCTCAGCTTATGATGTTATATTTTGTGGTTTCAATCTGGCAATTGCTTCAAGGAGCAGAATATGCCCCTTGGTATCGCGGTTTGCATTGTTCCACAATTAACTTCTCACTTTTTCTCCAAGAAGATTCTCCACAAAAGCTAACTTTGCTTTGTTGTCAGACCATGTTTGATTGTTAAGTCTATTAATTGTAATAGACTCCCATCTGGATATTACTTCTGACCATAGGCCTGGGTCTGATGGTAATACTAGCATAACTCCGGATTCTGTCCATGCCGGTGGTAGAGTCCACTGTGAGTTGTGATATTCACCATATCCTCCATTGAATATTTTACTTTTTCCTTGAGGATAACCAAACTGATAGTCTGGCTTATAGAATGGTTGTGGATTCTGTTGTGCCGGTGGATAGACTGGTGGGCCCAGTTGCACATGTGGGGGTTGATAGCTTTGGGTTGATTCTTGTTGTGAAGATGAAGATGGGAATGCATGTTCTTCATGTTTCTTGATGATTTTTGCTGCCATTTGTTTGAAATTTCGAAACTTTGGGTATGGTAAATCATCATCATCATTTTCTTCCTTAGAAATATGAAGAATTGTATGGTTTCGAAACTTTGGGTATGGTAAACCATCATCATCAATATCCTTAGAAATTTGAAGAATTGTATGGTTATGGTTCTCACCACTCTTCGCTGCGAATGGGTTTTCCCATTTCGACTCTGATTCCTTCTTTTGTATGGCGAGATTTTCATCCCATTGTGGTAGGTATTCATCAAGGAATTCTTGCTGATTTTGTGCAAGTCTTTCTTGTATGACAAGAACCTTTCCGCCACTTCGTTCATCATCATCCCAATCACTTCTTTCCTCTAAAATAGTTACCTTTCCTGGGGTAACTTCATCATCTGAGAATTCATTTCCCCAACCAGTTGCTGCAACTTCTTCTATTGGGGTTATGTCTGGTGGTGCATCATACCTGACATAATAATCCCATTTTCCAGATGGTTCACCAAGTGTTGACCATTTCTCACTTGACCTTTGTCTTGATCGTTTTGGTTTGTTGGATCGCCTAACTTTATTTAATGGTTCTTCTTCTAGGATTCTTGCTTCATTCAAGCAGCTTTCACAGAAACATATGTCATAAGAGATATGTTCTTCTTGAGGGGCTTGTGAACAGATTCCTATGAAGTGTTCTTCGTCTTCGTCCAAGTTATCGTTCCCTATTACTTCTCGATCATGTTGATCAACTGAGTATCTTGGTGGTTGAGGTGTTTGTCGGTACCTTTCAAATCGGAGACTTACCGATCTATTTAGCCTTTCATTTACTGCAACCCTTGATGGGACACGTACTGAGGTTTGCTCAGGTGGCTTTAGATGCCAGCTCATTCCTTCTAACTCTTCTATACTTCTTCTTTCACCAGGAATTGCTGTGATGCCTGTTGTGGTGAGGTGGTCCACAACGTTTTCTACGCTGTATTGGAATCCCATATAACTAGTATTTGATAACCTGCCTGTTAAGGCCATTGTTATCAGCAAGTTACTTTCACCGCCTTGCCAAGTATCATACCCATGAGTCTGTATAGCAACTTCTATATGATTGTGGAAGTCATTGACACTTAGAATCATGTCAGGGAATGTATAGACTAGCTGCGTTCCTGCAGAGAGGTCTACTTCCATGGTTGCAATAATTTGTCGGCTATCTTCCCATCTAGTGTCTCGGAGGACAACTAGAGCATTTGTTCCTGCACTTCTCCGGTGGAGTGCGTGTAGCCTTATCATGAATATCCCCAAGTGGATATGCTGAAGTCCTGAATTTCTCAGGTTCTCATAAGACTCTTCGTTGCATAATCGAAGGTTTATTTGGTTTTCACCAACACACAAGATTCTTTGCTCAGAGTAATGTTCATATACTCTGTGTCTTGCTGTACTTCTATTATTTGAATAGAGTACTTCTGCTGGTACAAGATTTGCTCGCCTTTCTCTTGATATTTCAAGCTGTCTTTCTGGGTCTACAGCTGTTTCAAGAGTTCGATTATAATTACTCCTTCCAAACACTCTTCTTGTTGTTCGGGCTACTTGATGTCTGTTCCGGGCCATTTGTCGATAGCCACGGATTTGGTCTTCTTGAGTCGGAAGTTCTGTTTGTGTTTGCGTAGAACTTCTGTTGAGGATGCTTGGTCTTCTAGAAGTCATTTCTTTGACTCCTTTTCAAACTGTTCTTTAAAGATTTTATTGGGATCTTCAAAGACGTGTATCTTTCCGTTTATTCTTTTTACCGGGAGTTTTCCACTGATGGAGAAACTATCAAGTCTTTTGGCTAGGCTTGATATAGAGTCTTCAAGGTCAGCGGGCTGAACCTCTCTTTCTTTAATCGTATGGATTTCCTGCTTGAGCTTGTCAAACTTTTCTTCTAGCTCAACTAACTTCTGACTTTGCTTAGTAGCAAAATAAAGTAAAGTGTTATTTTGTTTTATAACAGCGTTTACTTGATTAGTCAGACCTCCTTTGTAATCAGTTGTTTTTGCAAAACCAACTGCTGGTGATTCAAGATCTTCAGTAGCTTGTATAGCCTCTTGATATTCAGTTGTTGCCTTTTGATTGGCAAGACTCATCCGGTGATGAGCTTCTTAACTTCGTGAAGAAGGTGTTCAACCTTCTGGATCTTTTGATTAAGATCTTCTGTTAGTCTAAGGGCTTCTTTTTCGACTAACTTTGGTTGCTCGGCTATTTCTTGAACAAGGTTCAAGACTTCTCTTTTTGTGAGTGGTTTAGACTGTTGTATCTCAGTTGAGATTTGTTGAAGGCTTTTTCTGGTTTCACTCTGGGTTTTTCTCAGTAATTCCTCACAAGATTCAAGCTTTTCTTGACAATTTTGGACTCTAGACTCAAGTTCTTTTTGTTTTTCAGAAATACTTTTGTAATTTTTAAGTGATACCTTAGAAAATAGATTTAAACGATTATAAACACAAGCTAGATTATTAGCTAAATCGGTTGTTGTTGGTTTAGGACTATCTTTATGAAAGACGATATATTCAGGATCTACAGTTCGTGAATTATCGTACCAATACTGTATTTCTTGCTCAAAGCGATCGGACATAACATTAAAAACTTCAAAGGATAAATTTACAAACTTGTTTTAGATTCACCAAACGGTTAACTTCAAACTTTTTCCCGTCTCTTACGGTACTTTTTCAAAGAAGCAATTGCGCTGTCTTTTACCAAAAACAAGGGTTTTTATGAAATTTTTAATAGAAATGTTTCCGTAGAAATACGAATTATTGATAAAATAATACCTTCACTGCTTTTCCTGAATATACCTGAAGGACTTAGCCTTCCATAGAGCTAAGAACGTTTTGATTCAAAGCTCTGATACCAAGATGAAAATTACGTTGCCAGGAATTTTTATCTTGTATTAAAGCTCAAAAACTAAAACTTTATACTACAAGAAACTTTAAACACACCTTTATATTAAAAACACTGCGGAAGCTTGATTGTTACAAGGGTGGTGGTGGTAGTAGTAGTGGTGGTGGTTTTTCGATGATTTTTACAACTGAATACAACTGCCTTTTATAGGCTATACAATAAGAGAATATGCCTTTGGCATAAAGCATATGCTTTGGCATCTTGGCATATTCCAGGGAATAAACTATGGCATATTCCCTGGCCATAATAATTCAAACTAATTATACATAAGTGGGACCGGCGGCTTTATTATTTAAACATAATGGGACCGGCGGCTTTTATAATTAAACATAGTGGTAGGACCGACTGCTTTTTCTTTGTGGACTTTGTGGCACACGTTTGTAGACTTTCGTTACATGCGGGCCCTTCGAGCTTCTGGACAAAGTGGTATGGGACGATTCGATTTTATCGTTTGCAGACTATAATCATCCCATATACATAATATCATAACCGTTTATCCACACAAATAACCAATGTTTTGAAACCCGGTTCGACCCGGCCGGGTCAACCGGTTGAACCGGGTCCGGTCGAAAAAACGGGTTAAATTAAACCGGGTTTTATATTTTCGAAACCCGGTTTGACCCGCCGGGTTTAAGGTGACCCGGGTCAACCCGGTTCTCGAGACCCGGTTTGACCCGGCCGGGTTTTGGTTTTTTCATGTTTTTTTATAAATAAAATAAGTTTTTTATATATATTTGCAACGTAATTTTATTTGTTACATGTTATATTTGGTAGTAAATCGTTTTTAGGCTAAATATAAGGTATATTCATAATTTATATATATAATTTTTTGTATTATTGAAATTATTATTATTTTTTTATTTTTTTTTGAAAACCGGGTTGACCCGGCGGGCCAACCGGTTGAACCGGTAACCCGGTGACCCGGTGACTCGACCGGGTCGATTATTGACCCGGTTTTCAAAACATTGCTTTTACCCAATATTATTTATATCCATGTTAATATTTATATATCGTTTACATACATTTTTCTCTTGCTTATGATGAAATTATAACTATGAAAACTTGTTCTAAACGTTTCAGTGGATATCTGAGCTAAGACATTACGCCCCAACTGTACCAATCGTGTTGGTTGGAACCAAGCTAGGTAATATAGAATATTCATATGATTAACTCGTTATACTTGATTTTCATATAAGAGGAGTACACATAATGATACATAGAAAGAAACAGGTAAACTTGTAAAGCTGTACATGTATGGTGGTTCTTAAATTGTCTAATGTTTGAGTCGATTTACAACCCAAGTAATTTACTCATTGTGCCTTTTAATGCTCAAAATTTAATTAGACTTGCGCGACGACAAGCAATATTTGAGTGATCATCCAAATGCCACACCAATCACTACTTCTCAGGCAAGTATTTCAATTCATCGTACTTTTTTAAGCCCCATTTTAGTATCGTCTTAAATGAGACAAACATTATTAACTCAAAATTAAAAGAAGCTAGTGTCATAATTTTACAAAACTATTCGTGCAGGGAGAAGAGCTCAAGAAGATGATAGGCGCAGTCATGTACATTGAATGTAGTTCCAAGACTCAACAGGTTTGTTCATTCAAAATGTCTCATTACGATTTACATTATATGTACATGTAACTTTTAAAAGGTTAACGGATGCAAATTTTCTATCCACACAAAGATTTTCGTAAGATATGCAGAAATTTTGAAAAACTTTTCCACGTATAATAATTGGTTTTATAAAAACTAGGAAGTACAATTGTCAAAGAAGTAATTCACACTAAAAGGTTGATAACTATTTATTTCTAATTATGCAGAATGTGAAGGCCGTGTTTGATGCTGCGATTAGGTTTGTTCTACAACCACAAAAACTGAAGAAAAGGCGAAAAAAACTACGACTATGTCTCTGTATGTAGATCGGCTTGACATGTTACATACAGACCAGTTTTTTTGTTGTAAACGATAAACTTAATTTCGTATCAATCCCGCTCCATAGGTTGAGAGTTACTTTCTTTATATATTCTCTATGGTTTTTATCATTACTATGAGTGTAATAAGACAACAGATTATATATGTATTTAATACATAGAATCTTATATTCGTTAATGTGTTAGAACATGTGCTCTATGATATAGTTAGAACTTTGTTAAACTTTCATCTGAGAGTATCATTTGAATTTTTTTGTTTATGATTGTATGAATTATGCTATACTTGTATAGGCCAAATAATTGGAGGCCAATATATCGCCATCATATCTTCATCAGTTGATCTAACTAATGACGAAAACTACATATTTTGTAGATGTATATATATGATACGCGAAAACATATCATTTTTTATTTTTAATTTGTTGTCGTTTTCATTTGCTTAGTTAACAATCACTTAACATAATAGATAAATCGCGGCATTAGTTTAATAAAGTGTTTTTGGAAATGGTGAAAATATGTTACCTCCAAAAAATATATACTTTTCAATGGTGCTAAGACATTTCCCTAGCTAACCAAAGAAAATACAATACATGATCATGCTCTCTATACTTTGTAAAACTATACATCACCAATTCAACAAAAAAGGACTACATTTCCTTCCTCATGTTAATTACTCTACTATATAGTCTATATGCAGAATCTTCCTCACACACAGAACTACAGAGCAAATACCACAGAAAGCCTTATCCCTCCGTTTCTATCCTGCCATCCTCATGTTAATACTGGTATTATATAATTGTTAGACAATGAAAACCCATAGGATGTTTTGTATTATTCATCAAATATTTATAAGGACAATAACCTGGAAACCCTAATGGACGCAAACCCACAGGCCGGGTTTGAGCCATATTTATCATCTAATACTCCCCCGCAGTCCGAGCGTCGAAATCGTGAAAACTAGGACTCGAGTAGTAAACTAGACAAAAAAAAAAGAAAAAAACATTAACATAATATATAACATAATTTTAGTCGACTCGTAACAAAACCGTACCAACGGGCAACGGTCGACTTTAGTTGACTGGTACCAACGGTCGGCTAAGTCGACTGGTAACACAACCGTAACAACTGTCGACTTTAGGGACTGGTAACAATGATCAACTTTAGTCAACTGCTAACAAAGCCGTACAAACCATCGACTAGCAAACAAACAATAAAACAACTATAACTTTTTTTGGAGCATAACATAAACGCACTAACACAAAAGAAAGATGACAACAGTTTTGACATGCCCCACATAATATCGAAACAAGGAATTTCAAGTATTACTACTAAATTGATCCATGGGCTTCTTCTCATCTTCTTGTGTAACAGCACTTCTAGGGTTAGGTGATATGTCGGTTTGGAAAAAGAATTTAGGAGAATTAAGGTTTGACGGGTGGTTTAGTGGAGGCGGCTCAATGTAGCCACCTACGTCTGAAGATCAGACCCGCTCCGATATCGTGTTGGACAATGAAAACCCCGTATGATGTTTCGTATTATTCATCAAATATTCATAAAGACAATAACCTAAAAAACTTAATTAACCCAACCCACCGACCGAATTTGGGCCATATTTATCATCTTATAATAACGACTATAATTTCTTTCTCTTTACTACTCCATCCGTCCTTAAATAAGTGTCCACTATTGACTTTCGAAGTCATTCTTCTTCAACTTTGACCTTAAATTATTTTGTTTGTGTTATATAATACTTGATGAAAATCATATCCATGAAAATACATTGAAAACTTAATCCATTCATATATTTTGCATCAAAGTATTATATAACACAATCAAAATAATTTAAGGTCAAAGGTGAAGATGAATGACTTCGAAAGTCAATAGTGGACATTTATTTAAGGACGGAGGGAGTACTATCCAAGTCACACATAATAGCAAACCAGAAAGGCATCATCACCATATGAGTAGTACCACTCCTCCATCACAACAACAAACTTATGTTTCTTAGTTTAATAAAGTTATAATGCTCGCTATTTGCAAATATCAAAATGAAAGTGACATATTAAACTTGTTTTAAGTTAAAGAAAAAATAATACACTTTTGTTAATTAAGAAGTTGTGTCTTCATTTATGCATAATTTATCATAATACACAAGCGCACACTGCACGTGGTATTTATTTTATATTACTACCATAAATTTGTCTTTACCTTTAATCCTAACGTGCATAACTAAAAAAACTTATTATAATTATAAAAGATTCTTTATATATATGTTTCTATCTTTCATAAAAGCACTGGGAGTGATGGTGTCAAACTTTTGGTGTCAAACTCAAAAAGTGATGTCACGTCAGCAAAAGGGAGTTTGGCACCAGAAATGTTATGGCACCAGAATTCAGTGGCATTAGTTTGGCACCAGAATTCTGATGCCATA
>BQNB010130367.1:0-18955 GCA_026074375.1 Tanacetum coccineum
AATATAAAACTATTATTTTATAAAACGAGCAATAAATCTGAATAAAATATTACCTTCAGAAAATACGAGTTCTCACAATGTTCACGAATAAAGTCGATTCGATTCTGTTCAACCGCACAAAAGGCAGTCACAACGTACTGTTGGAACAACCTCCCAGCTCTAGATAAATAGTTATAACGATTGGCATGATTGTAAAGATAATATGAATAGTAGGCTAGCATAGTTAGACGTTTTTGTTCTGAAGAAGAGCCACTGGAACCAACCATCTTCATTTCTTTTTTATAACCATCCTGACCGTCGAGAAAAAGGAGAGGAAACTGTAAGGACATATAAGAAGGATGTAACTTGTGTACCCACTGTGGGTGACCCGAACGTTCCTCCAAAACAATATCATAATCCATGTCGGCTTCTGGACCCCCTCGTATACTATCGCACCTACCATATCCCTAGTAGGAAGTTCATACTCACGTGCACCAATAACATTATACAACCATACATTGAAATTTGGAATATTTGTATCCTCAAAGTTCTCACGGGCTGTTCTAAACAACTGAACTAATGCATTATGAGTATCTAATAAATCTATCAAGCCCTCGACTATATCTCTTTGAAGAACACTATTCTCCCCCCAAAATGACTGAGACGGTTGTCTACCTTGTTGTCTGTATGGTAAATATGTAGCTGCAAAAACCGTGGCGGCTCCCCCTCCGGTAGACATAGTGACCCTATCCAGTGGTACAACTGACCTGAGATCTTAAATACCTACGGTCCACGTCAATTGTTAATCGATTCATCGACACGTGCCCCTAAGGACGTCATACTGAACATCTGATTGTACGCTCTAATATTTTCCAAAAAGTGACGATTTTCAAGTAGCGTTTTTATGTATTCGGGATATATTTCATAAGTGCGTAAAACAACCCGACCTCCCTTACAACAACCATTATAACGTGGATGTGCAACTCTAGGATTGTTCTTTACACGTTCCTCATACCAGAATAGAGCACCACAATGTTGACAACTGTAATTACAATCCTCAGGATGCTTATATCCCACCGGTGGGCTCGACGCATGAACTTGTGAACTTAAATTCTCGTCACCAACAGCAGAACCTCGTCTGCTATGGTCACGTCTAGCACATGACCGGTTATTAACATTGGTAACTTCACGCACACATGGTGAACGTATAGGTATCGACAACTCATGGCTCACTGAAATGCGTATAAGGACGTCAATATACCAATAAGTAGAAAAGATTTTATGAAAAAGCAATTAAAACAAACTAAAACTGATAAAACTTGTGCATAAACAAACATGTATATAAACATGTATACCTGAAGCTGCTCGACTATTAGAAGGATTATAAGGATGATGAACATTCATGGTGTCCTTAAAATGTATACGAATAGCAGTCGGACTCCCACTTATACCAACATCAGACATTGAATCACACACCGGCTGCCGACCTAGTAAAAACAGGGATACATCAGCAATCAAAATTCAAAAATTAGACAACAAAAATAAACATACAAAAGAGGTAAAAAAAACATACACCAGTAGCAGATGGTCGGATACATTCTTGGGAAACCAAAGTAGATTGTTGCACGCGCGTGTTTGGAAAGATATCTAAGCCAACAACTGGCACTTCAGGTGTTTCAATCCGTGTATATAAGGCCGCTTCTGAAACCGAGCAACATATATGTTGTGTCTCTAGAAACACACTTGGACCAACCCCATAAACGTTATCATATAACCCCCTAACATATACAACTGAAGTCAGTTGATGCGGTTGTTGTTAGACTTCAACAAGAAGCTTTACAACTCCCTAGGCAGAGCACCTAACCGTTGTAGTGTAGTAAGGCAAGACTCGGGGGTTGTTATCGTTCTCTAGAGGAATAGGTTGGGAAGGCTCGAACAGAATCTAACAGAGGTCTAAAAGGTTGAGAGAATATTCTTTTTGTATTTTTATGTTTTTATAAAAGCAAGTAAAAAATCATAGTTTAAGAGGTTGGTTGGTTTTAGCTAATTAAACTAATTATAAATCTAAACTACTTTGGTGATATCTATATGGTAAACAAACGTATATACTTAATCATGCATTACTCTTTATAATGTTTCTCCAAATTATGTTGCTTTGTCACCCTTGTAATGATATGTGTAAGTATTTCCTAAGTCATGATGAATTACACCAACCCGCCGTCTATGTAATATTCCGTTAAGGCAACGTACAAGTAAGGTAGTATAAAGACTATTACAAGGCCCCTAAGAGTACATCACATGCAATTAAAACACTTAAGAGGGATCAACCATATTAGGGGTAAGGTAGTATGAAGACTGTTACCGGTGGTATCCTTTCTACACACTTGCATTTTCATAGACGTCTATGCCAATTTAATATCTTATGGCTAGTTTTCTAAAGCCTAACGCGCACATCCATCACAAGAAGCAACATGAAAAAGATCTACATAATAAGTTTCATGCAATCATAAGTAAATACTAATGGATCTAGCAGGACAAAAGAATACTCTTGCTGAGTACATGATACTCTCTGATGCTGACAATCATCCACCAATGTTGGACAAGGACTTGTATGAGTCTTAGAAAAGTCAAATGGAACTTTACATGCAAAATAGATAGCACGGGAGAATGATGCTAGAATTAGTTGAAAACGGTCCACTCATTTGGCCTACTGTTGAAGAGAATGGAGTGACCAGAACAAAGAAATATGTTGAATTATCTATTGCTGAGAAAATTCAAGCTGATTGTGATATGAAAGAAATAAATATCATTCTTCAAGGTCTACCAGCTGATATCTATTCACTTGTGAATCATCACAGAGTTGCTAAAGATTTATGGGAAAGAATTCAATTAATGATGCAAGGTACCTCTTTAACTAAGCAGGAAAGAGAGTGAAAACTGTATGATGTATTTGATAAGTTTACTCACATGAAGGGGGAATTACTTCATAAGTATTACTTGAGATTCACACAACTGATTAATGACATTAATATTTACAACATGAAAATGGAGCAGTTTCAAGTTAATACCAAGTTCTTAAACAGTCTTCCACCTGAATGAAGTAAGTTTATGACTGATGTCAAGCTCGTATAGGATTTGCATACTACCAACTTTGATCAGCTTCATGCATATCTTGAACAACACGAACTCTATGCAAATGAAGTCCGTCTTCTACGTGAACGCAATCAAGATCCACTTGCATTTGTTGCTAATTAGTAGATGACACCATCTCACTTTAACACTTATCAGTCTTCATACAACAATCCTCAACTTCAACAACAGTTTCCATCATCTCAGTATAGATCAATTCACCCCAATCAACATTACTCATCTACTTATCCATCACAACCTCAATTCAATCAGTCATTCGTTCTACCATCATATCCATATCAGTCTCAAATGAATCATCAAACCTCATTTGTTCTAAAAATAGCTTATCAATCACCTCAAGTTACTACACAACCAATGACTGAGTCACCTCTTATAGACTCAGGTTTTACTGTTCTTGTATTCTCTCTAGGAGATGATCTAATTGCTTGTCTCAATAAGGCAATGGCTTTTTTAACAACTGTAGCTTCCTCAAGGTTCCCTTTAACCAATAATCAACTTAGAACTTCATCAAATCTAAGAAACCAAGCCACTATTTAAGATGTAAGGGTCATAGTGAAACAAGTTCAGGGGAGACAAGGTTAAAGTTAATCTGGTGCTGGTTATAAGAGTAATGCTACTAGTTCTGGGGGTGTTAGCCTCAAAATATTGAGTCGAACATGAAGTTCGTTCATTATGTATGTCAGTCTCGGTCAATCAATTAGTTAACGTTGTAATAGGAAAGTATCGGGAATCGGGCTCATAGTTAATCTAATATTGTATATGTTTTGGGTTTAATCCCAAGCAAAACCCGAGCCCGGGTCCTAGTCAAATATCCCAAACGTCACTTAATGTGTCGGGGTATATAAGTAACTTTTCCACCTAGGAAAAGTTAGTGGATTTCATTTATAATATTTCACTTTTCTATATTCTCTCTCAACTCTCTCTCTCTCTCTCTTCTTTCTCTCTCTAGAAATCAACTCTCTCTCTTTTCTTGATCTAGATTCGTGATTGTTATATGAAGTGTTAATCGGGATCCTACAATTGGCATCAGAGCTGCAGTGGGTTTGTGTATGAATCTTGTGGCTAAACAAGATAAAATTCGTGGGGTTGTTTGTGTTTTTTTTGTTCGAAAAAAAATAGCAAGAAAAATCAAGATTTGATTTTGTTTGTGGTTAAAAGTGTTAAAGATTTGTACTTTCAGGTTTAGATCTATCCCTTGCATCATTACTAGGTGGTTTTAACATCATTTCGTGGCTTTCAAGAATGGTTGATGATTTTTTTCTTGGCTGCGTTTTGACTCACTGAAGGGGTGTTCTTGATTGCGTTTTGCCTCAAGACTGCGTTTTGGTCATTGCGTTTTGCCTCAAGACTGCGTTTTGGTCATTGCGTTTTGCCTTAAGACTGCGTTTTGGTCATTGCGTTTTGCCTCAAGACTGCGTTTTGGTCATTGCGTTTTGCCTCAAGACTGCGTTTTGGTCATTGCGTTTTGCCTCAAGACTGCGTTTTGGTCATTGCGTTTTGCCTCATCATTTCTTGGTTGCGTTTTGTCTCAAGAATTGACTGCGTTTTGTCTAAAGACACTGCGTTTTGTCCATTGAAAACCCTTGTTTTGAAAACCTAATTTCCCGAAAAAAATTTCGACCTTACCGCGCATCAGGTGGTATTTGACCGAATTTGGGAATCTATTAATCATTGTCTAAACATAACAAAACATCAAATCAAACAACAAACAAAGGACTTAAAAGGACTAATCATTCAACAAACACACATTAACATCAATCGATTATTCATTCACGGTTTGTCTATTGATTTTGTAAAATCCGTAATTCACTTATCGGTTTAATCATTAGACGTGTAAAATCCCGTGAACGTGAATTGCATACAAGACCACAACTTCAATTACATCAATCACTTAAAGATCCAACAAACTTTACACTTTAATTCATAACCATTCATTCATCATGTCTACTCCAGTCAATACATCCTCAACAGATAGTCAAATGCACAACAATATCATGGCAGCTGGTTCAAAAGATCGTCCACCAATGCTTGGACCAGGAAGATATTCACAATGGAGATCACGTTTTCTACGGTACATTGACACGAAACCAAATGGTGAGGGACTGAGAAAAAGCATACTATCTTGTCCCTACGTGCCATACTAGTTCAAGCTGTTGCTGCAACAGAAGGTAATCCTACAATACAACAACATACAACAATTGAAACAGTATTGAACATGACTCTAGAGAACAAGAAACACTTTCTGTCATGATAAAGAGCATTTTTCTTGCTTTTAACTGGTATTGGAGATGATATCTATTCCACTGTTGATGCTTGTAAAACAGCGAATGAGATGTGGATAGCCATTGAAAGGCTACAACAGGGTGAATCATTGAACGTACAAGATGTAAAGACCAATCTGTTCTGGGAATTTGGGAAGTTTGTACTCTCTCGAGAGAAGGAGAATCAATGGAGTCGTATTACTCACGATTTTATAAACTGATGAATGAATTGACAAGGAACAACTTGCAAGTTACTACAATGCAAGTGAATGTTCAATTTCTTCAACAACTTCAACCAGAATGGTCAAGATTTGTGACGGTTGTCAAGCAATCAAAAGAAATAGACACCATCTCATATCACACACTTTTTGACATTCTGAAGCAGTATCAAAATGAAGTTAATGATATCCGTGCTGAGAGAATAGCCAAAAGTGAAAATCCATTAGCACTTCTTGCGGCTGCTCAACCATACTCAGATAATTACTATCAAGCACCAAAACCTCAGAGAACAAATACAACATCATCTTCCACAAGACCAAATGCATCTACCAGACACAAAGGAAAAGAGATCGCCAAACCAGTTACACCTCAATCTGAGTCAGTATCTGAAGAAGACAGTGATCCTGAACAAGCTCAGAGGGATAAGGACATGCAAAAGAATTTGGCACTCCTTGCAAAGTATTTCAAGAAGCTCTACAAACCTACCAACAACAACCTTCAAACTTCTTCAAACTCTAGGAACAAGACTGAAGATACCACACCAAGGTATAACAACGATAATCAGTCAGGGCAGTTTGGGAATCAAAGGACAATGACAGTTGCTGGGGCTAGGGAAACTGTAGGCAGTCAGGTAGTGCAACAGAATGGGATACAGTGCTTTAACTGCAAGGGATTTGGGCACTATGCAAAGGAATGCAGGAAGCCAAAGCGGGTTAAAGACTACACGTATCACAAGGAAAAGATGATGATGTGCAAACAAGCTGAACAAGGTGTTCCACTGCAAGCTGAGCAAGCTGATTGGCTTGCGGAAAGGATTGAAGAGATTGATGAATAGGAATTGGAAGCCTTTATAGAGTATTTCATGGCAAAGATTTCAGGAGGTCGTACCAAGAAGAATCCAGTTCAAAACTGAAACAGCCATTGGAACAGGTACAAAACCATGATGAAAATAATGTGTTTGCAAATGAAAGACGACATTCTGAGCAACCTGAATCCATTAATGACACATATGTTTTGGAGAAGGATGATAGCAATGTCACTCCTAATTCATCAAATATATGTAATAATGATAATCAGGTTGACCAAAATGCTACAGAATGTGATAATGAGCGTGTTGCGCTTGCTAATTTAACTCTTGATACTGAGGAAAACAAAATGATTTTAAAGAATCGAGACTTGTATTAACGGGACTCATAAGACACAATCAAGAATCGAGACTCATAAGACACAATCAACCATAACAATACACCACACAAACAACAACACTTAATCCCAAAACGATCTTGAAAAGATTCACTTAAATGACAAAATGGCTAGAGATTCGGAATACAATAACATGTGATTACGAAGTTGATTTGGTATCCCTTATTTGTGATTAAAGTTGAATTTCACAGAGGCGTCTACTTACTTCATCATCGAGACTTTCTTCTATTTTCTATCGATTGATGACTTGCTTGAACGTATACAGTTATGATTAAGACTTGGATTATCTAGTTTCCAGAAGTCAAGGGGTGGTTGGATGAAGACCTGGCTAACTATCACTTAAAGGAGTTACGTTGTAGTACTCAGTGTCACACACAGATGTCGATGTGGATAATTTCAAGAGGTGTTGTACTTCTTATACTTTTGATGTTGGGTATAAGGTACTTAGAGATTTTCTTCTACACCGTTCTTCAATCCACAGTGCAGATTAAGTAAAAACTTTGAGGGATTTTAACTTCAGTTCAAGTTTGATAACATGTGTTGGGGGGCGGGTTTACTTCACCATGTGATCACGACAATAGCCTCAGAATACGAGGTTGGTAAGTTAGCCAGAGAGTTTAAAGGTTGAGATGTAATCAGCACTTCTCACGGGTATTTTTGTGCTATTCCAAGACAAAGATACTTCACAGTCTAAGCAAAATCTTTAAAGTTCTTCGATGACATTCATTCACAAGGACCTTGATTTACCATGTGTTCTTGATTCTTGCTTCATCTCCTCTACGGTTTCTGAAGTCAAGAGGGTAATGATTCTTTTGTATATCAAGATTTGTGCTTATGACAAGACTTCATTCGAGTATTATGAAATGTACACGACAATGTGTTCGAGTAGATCGCAACCATCATGGGGGAAAATGTGTACATCCAGGACTTAATTGACTTTGATGTTACCATGTTAACTTCTAGGGGGAAGTAGTGTATACTACTTTACTAAGAATGGTTTGTGAAGTATTCTGCAAACATGAGAAGAACAGATGTTGATTTATCGCATGCACCCCCGAACGAATATTCACCAAGCCCTGATGATAAGAAGCAGTGGTTGTTGGTGTGGTTTGACTTCTATAAAATTCCATTGTGCACTTTGATGACAAGTAGAAGATTGTTCAAGACTACATATATGTTGCAGAATCTGCTCAAGATATGGATGTTGGTTTGGGGGGAAGCTGATTCAGAAACTTCGCCAAAAAGCAGTCTATGAAGAAAGCTTTTCAAGACATGTTGCATGAATTGGGGGGAAGTTAATCCAACTCATGCATACTACAATCGTTCCAGAACAAGTAAAGACAATAAAGATCCAAGCTGGAATACAAGTTTCAAGACCAAGAGAACTCAGAAGACAACTTCAGCTTTGGAAGCACTTTGGAAGACTTTATTCAATTGTATTTGTACTTGTTAGGAACATTGTAAGTAATTCCGTATTTGTATGTCACATCTTGTGGGAAGATTTTTTAGCGTTAAAATATTGGTGACAGCAGGTATTTACATTAGTTTATTTATAGCGTGACACATAGGGACTAATAATGACAAGCTACGATAGTTGTGTGTCACTAGGACTATAAATACCCCCTCCATACTTCCATGGAGGGGTGAAGCTCACTTTTGTAAAAGTGTAAGTGTGTGTGTTCTCTCTCTAACACACACATCTTCCCATATCTCATTTTTTCTCTCTAATAAACATGGATCAATTTCTTTTCCATTTTACCATACCTCCGGATCTTGTGTTCTAAGGGTGAATCGTGATAACAATTATTGTAGGATCCCGTATAACACTTTACTTCATATAACAAACCACGAATCGATCAAGAAAATAGATAAAGAAAGTGAGTTGATTTAGAGAGAGAGTTGAGAGAGAAATTTGAGAAAGAAGAAAATGGAATTTTTATTAATGAACCAACTTACTTTTCCTTGGTGGAAAAGTTATTTATATACCCCGACACATTAAGTGACGTTCGGGATATTTGACTAGGACCCGGGCTCGGGTTTTGCTTGGGATTAAACCCGAAACATATACAATATTAGATTAACTATCGAGCCTGATTCCCGATACTTTCCTATTACAATGTTAACTAATTGATTGACCCCACCCCCCCCCTCCCCCCCCCCCCCCCCCCCCTGAGACTTTAATTACATCATAAACGAACTTCGTAATGTTCGACTCTATATTTTGTGGCTATAAACCATCTCCCCCGAGTGGAGTTCTTGTTGGGACACTCCTTCATAAGATCATGAGTATTGATTTTGTCGTTAAGCTCCTGTGGTCTTGGTCTTGTTTTGTTATTTATTGTAGGCTTTGTTTTTTTAGTCCGCCGTTTGCGATCTTTAACTTTGAGCCTTCGTCATTGTCGTTTATTGTTTTGCCATCTTGCGTTCTTGGAGTATTTACCAACATGTTCATATGTGCCTCATCTTTGAAAGCTTCAAATCAGAGTTTGCGGAAGTCTTTGTCTTTAAATCTTGAGCTTTCATGATAGATTGTCGTTGTTGATATGCGCATGGGAATATGTGGTAATAAAAAAAAAAAAAAAATTCGACTTTGGTTGATTGGGATACCGTCACCACCGTTTTAACCTGCAGGTTTACGTTAGTGATAATCGAGAAAATTGATTGAAAATTCAATTGAGTATTACTTGGTAAAAAGAGTTTTTGTAACACATCGGGAGTTTTAGCTTTTATCAAAATTTATCTATTTTTTTTTTTCTTTTTTTTTTTATTTTTTATTTTTTATTTTAACCGTCAATTCATTTACTAGACCAAATCGATATCCAATTGTCACAAGTTTGATTCATATAGAATCTCGCAAGTCACTTCCAGGAGCTTGTTTGATGCTGGCTCCAAGACGGATTTCCATCATTTCATTGTGGAATAATAAGTATCACTCGGATTTTCTGACAACCATATTCACTATGATATGCGTAGGACTCTTGTTAACAGACTTCGTAACTTGTGATGTCAACTAAGTGTTTGAAATGGAATGATGTTCCTTAATGAGATTTTTATTGATCTTGGACTCTAGACGCGATTAGTGCATTTTGGTTTTTAGAGGTGAAGAAGAAAAAATGATATGAAAGATGATTGAAATGGACAAAACATTAAGTTTTTAATTGAAAAACGTTTACACTCGTACAGTCATTTCAGACCATTCATATGGTAGCACCCAAATGCTCGACCTATAATGGTAGACCAACCTTTATATCCAAGGTACCTCAAGAAAGCTTAATCTGAAAAGCCTTATTTGTATGAGATCCCATATGATAATTCTGATCATGCAAACAGATTTTCCCCTGATAGGGAAGAGACCATGACTCTTGCAAATGAGAGTAGATCAAAATTGAATAAAGATTATGTTAAACCATATGATTACAAAGACATCATTTGTCTTTATGAAATTTTCAAAGCACCTCACTGAGTATCTTTATCAGTTGGAACGCGCAAAGAAGTTAGGATGACAATGTGGAGAAAACGTTTGTTAGAACAAACCAAAGCATGCTAAAAAATGTTGCCTTTCTACACGTTTCGATAATCCATTAGTAAAAGTTAGACAAGTTTTTATGAATGACATTTAACATTACAATTTTGAGAAATTGTTGATCAAGCTTAGTTTAATCATTATCGTGATTATTTTCGGGTGCCAACTGCTAATGATCTGGATGATTTGATAAACAAACTTATTAATCCTTTTTCCATAAATAACTCAAAATGATTAGTTTTCGTTTTGACTTGAACTTAAAACAGAAGCATGATGATTAAGTGTACGGTAATCCCTTGAAAAAGAGTTGACCGAACTTGTATCAAAAAAGCTGATTTTTTCAAACATAGATGATTTACTTTTCGAAGGAGTGTGTGTGAAGGATGTTACTTGTTCTTAAGTTGCATTTCTTTGTCTGATTGATAATGCTTATGCTGGAAATTACAAATTTCTTGTGTATCTTCATAAAGTCAAAGAATGTGAATGTCTTGCACAAAAGCTGTCAAAACAAACTGAATCTGTTAATAACGAAGTTCATAATAAGCTTTTAAAGAGTTTTGCTAAACTTGAAAAACACTCGATTTCTCTTGAACTTTCTTTACAACATTGTAAAGAACAGATGAAAAACAACCCAGTTTGCAAAGAAAATGCTTCAAATGTATTTCGAAAAGAACGTGAACAATATCATGAAATACAAGATTTGAAAGCTCAAATGCAAGACAAGAACATGGTGATAAATGAGTTAAAGAAACTCATTCTGGTAACAAAAGGAAAGTCTGTGGAAACTCAGTTTGATAAACCATCTGTTGTTCGACAACCAAATGCTCAACGGATTCCAAAACCATCAGTTTTAGGAAAACCGACTCCTTTTTCAAATTCTCCTGAAATGAGAAGTTTTCAAACGAAACAGTCGGTTAATAAAACTAATGTGTCGGATGGTTTGTTTAAACAAGTCACTCAACAGAATTTGCCTCAGAATAGAAAACAAGCAGAAATACACTCGAATGTGCTTAAACCAGGAATGTATAGAATTGCCACTACCACAACACAAAACAGAGAACCGCAGTTGCCTCATGCTTCTAGGAATACTAATCCTCACGTGTCTAAATCTTCAGGAGTAAATCACACTACTAGTGTTAGCAGACCACAGCTTAAGTGCTATCAAGTTAAAGATAAGGTCGTGCCAAACAATAGTCAAGTGAAGTTTAAAAAGAAGGAAGTAGAAGATCATCATAAGATTTCTAGTATTTCTAAGAAAACAAAGTATGTAACTGCGTGTAATGACAGTTCAAATTCCATAACTTCAAATGTGAATGCTGTTTGTGCTGAATGTGGAAAATGTGTGTTTAATTCTAATCATGATGCTTATGTTTCTAGATACTTAAATGACGTGAACGCTAGAACTAAGAAGCCTAAGGTAGTGCCTATTAGTGCTAGTAAACCCAAGAGAAAAGGGAACAAATCTATTGCAACACCCCATCAGGAAATAGTTGCATCAGATACCACTATTCCGAAATCCAAGAGTTACTATAAGGAGTTGTATGAGAATACAAATCAGGAATGGAAATGGTGGATAGCTAAGAAATGTCCATCAGGATATACATGGACATAAAAGCCTCTTAGGACCAAAAAGACATGGATACCTAAGATCAGGAAAGATGATGTATCAACATGTATTAGTCCCACTATAGACATTGTCTCTAGGATTACTAATGTCTTGAAGATATCAAATTCCTTAGGATCCAATTTGTCCAATGTTCCATCGTCCTCTAATTCTCTTGTAGATCGTATAACTCATCCTATTCATTGTTGACTCTGGATGCACAAAGCACATGACGGGCAATCTCAAGCTGTTATGTAATTTTGTGGAGAACCTCTCACTAGGAGTGGTGAAGTTTATTGACGGAATTAATGAGATTTCCTATAAGATACCCCATAAGATAGAAGAATATGACTTGCTATTGGACCTAGAAAAAGAGCATACAAAGTGGGTCTACCTTAGGAACGAGGAGGACAAGAGAAGAGGAGTGAAGTATGCGATGAACAAAATATTAGTGTTTTATAAAGAATGTCTAGAGCTTGGACCCGAATATTTGACTGGAGTTGCAGAGTAGTATGAGTCATCGTAAGAAGTTGTGACATCGAGTGTTTCAAGCTACAAGACTCATAAATAAAGAAAAGCGCTTTTTTGGGAGGCAACTGAATATTTATTTTCTCGCATTTAGGAGTGTCTTGTGTTTTATCTCTTTACTGTTTATTCTTATGTGTTTGAATCGATTTACAATCATGCTTTGTTTCATTTTTAACTTCGTCTTATTAACAATCAAAGGTATTTTGCATCAAATAAGTGTAGGAACAAATCCATGTTTATAAGAAACAGATTCAAAAATATAAAAAAAAATTGTCTAGATTAATTCTTGTCAGTTTCGAGTCATAAGAATTGTGAATGATTATCTCATGGTGTGTTTATCCAATATTTTTACACAAGGAATACTTAATGGAGTTGCGTAAAGGAGATTTTTTAAGAAAAACGAATGTGAAATTTTCATAGAGCGTGGAGACAGCGTCAGGATTTTATCCTGATGGCGTCGCACCTCCAGATCTGTGAAAATTCGAATTTTTGCTATTATTTTCGAAAAATGATTTTGTTCATATCCAAAATTTGAATTTTCCTTATAAACCTGTCAAGAAACCTATGAATACATCATCACTTTTAATCCTATGCTTATACTGCTTTCAAAGAGTACAACCCTAAAAGTTTTACGTTTATATATCATTATGTTACCGATTTTTAAAAACGCCAGGTGGTCGTTTCTTTGTCTTGTTTACAGGTTATATTGATGAGAAGAAGCTTGGAAGTTTTAGGAAGTTTCAAGAGATGGTTCTGGAGGACAATTTAACTAGTAATCACATTTTCTTCTCCATATATTGTAGCAACCAGGGGAGTACTAGTTATCTTTTAACTTGTTTCTTTATCCTTTATTCCGTTTATTACGGGTTACTATTTAATCACATTGGGGACAATGTTCAACTTAAGTGTAGGGGGAAATAAGCCTTAGAAACTATTCCTTCATTTGCCATTTGCTTTGTCATTAAAATGATGAGTAATATATCGAAACATAGCATAGACGGTAATTTTAACAAAAATTTAAAAAACTTTTATGGCACATACCGACGAAAACCTTAGTATTATTAGCTCCCTCATGGATAGAAATATATATGACAATCACAAAACCCTCAAAATTTTCCACCCCAAAAAGTGAGTTCGCCTTTAGATATAAAGAAATCGAGTATCCATTTTATGATACCCAAGATCAATTTACCTTTAGCTTTGGTCTAGTTAAGGAGTGAGGCAATCAAGTGTACTATCCATCCGTTAATGGATGCTTATATGTGGTTTTCGTCGCTTTTCTAGAGCATTGTGTCGGCTTAAAATTATAATAGAGTGTACCGGTAATGTATTAAAATGTCGAGAACTTGTTTTTGTGATGCATCCCGAGACCGCATAGTGAGAATTATGATTTGCTAAACTTATAAGAGGTCAACATAGCAATAACTCATGTTTTAAACCGTGTAAATCAATTATGCTGTCACCTCGATTCATATAACTTATCTCACACCCTTGTCATGCCACATATTTTTAGTGGCAGGATACCCCCTATACACCTCCCCCCCCCCAACCTATCCTATTCAAGTTCTATTAATTTACTGGTTAAATCCGGACTGTATAATGAAAAGCATTTTTAACCCTAAACCCAATCGTTTCACACCAATCTCCTCTTAGCCACCTTGTATGTACTCGCTTTAGTACATATTGTTTTTTTAAAACCCAAGTTAATTATTGAGTACACGGTTGCTAATCCTTATCCTTGAAAATAACAGTTTTGTGACGATAGGATTCGTGGTATGTAATTATTTTTGCAGAAGAATAGGGAAGAAATTTAAAACATTACCCCCATAATTTTGTTTGTAATAGTCTCCAAGTATGTTGATCCACTCAATTCCGGGTTCATTAGTAAGATTGTAATTTTAGTTAGGAAAAAACTCAAGTGTAGGGGTGTGTTTATGAACCCCAAGTTATGAGTATTAGAAAAAAATAGAAAAGAAAAAGAAAAGAGATTGATGTAGAGTTATGTAGAGTTTGTATATCTTTGTCCGAGTCTTTGGCTTAGCAACCCAATCAGCGTGTATTCTTATAAATAATTAGCTAACCCTTTCACCCCAAATTCACCCAAAAAGCCACCCCCAAATATATCCCATCCATTTCTATTTCCATTAATGTTATCTTACACCTACACCCCACAACCCTTAAAAGCCCTCTTTGATAGTAATTTTTAATACTTGCGCCTAGCAGTGGAGGGTTTGATCCTTTACCAACTAAGGTAAATTTATATGCAACAACATTTAATGAGTGTTTAATTTTCCATTTCCGATTGATATAAGTTCATTCTACACTTGAGAGAAAGAGAGAATCCAAACACTTATGTGAGGTGCTAGTATATACTTTCCGTGCTTTTAATTACGAGGTCTAGAAGGTTGTGTCGTAAACTGCTTTTAAAGAGTAGGTTAAATGCCCCCAATATTGCTATTGTCTAGGTAGAAAAGCTCATTTGCTTGAGGACAAGCAAATCCCAAGTGTAGGGGTATTTGATGAGGTGTCATTTTATACACTTTTTCAGGGTCATTTAACCCCCTAAATCATTCAAATATGCCCAGATTATGTGCTTAATCGTTTGTTTTCATGTTTTTTGCACTTGGATGGCTTTTAGAGGAAATACACATGACTTGGGCTCATTTGGAGAAGAAACGGACAAGACCACGACTCTACACCAACTATCTTGATGAAAATCTCACAGACCGTAGAGACGGTGTCGTAAACTATACGCGACGGCATCACATCAATCAAGAGAGGGCGTCATAGATTTCTAGACGGCGTCAGAACGTAGCTGACTTAAAGAAACCCAAGAAGATTCTACGCGGCAACGGCGTCAGGATCATAACGTAACACCGTCGTGCCTATTTTCCTATATACACATATCCGTCTTTTAGGGTTTTAGTGTGTAACTTTTGGGAGACGAACCTTAGTTTTAGAAATACGCATATATAAGCCTTATATTGTGCTCAAATTTTCGGGTGTTCAAAACCCTCTAGTAACAGCCATCAACTGTCATTATATAATCAAGGTGAAGTTCATTTAACCCTTATCACATAAAACGTCTAAGTGTATTTGTGAAATATAATTTTTCTTCTACTTTAAATTACCATGGTCAATGGCTAGATCTATTAGTATTTACCTATGATTGCATAAAACTTAGTATGTATATCCTTATTGTGTTGCTTCTTGTGATGGATGTGCGCGTTAGGCTTTAGAAAACTAGCCATAAGATATTAAATTGGCATAGACGTCTAGGGAAACGCGAGTGTGTAGGAAGGATACCATCGGTAACAGTCTTTATACTACCTTACCCCTAATATGGTTGATCCCTCTTAAGTGTTTTAAATGCATGTAATGTACTCTTAGTGGCTTTGTAATAGTCTTCATACTACCTTACTTGTACGTTGCCTTAACGGAATATTACATAGACGGCAGGTTCGTGTAATTCGTTCATGACTTAGGAAATACTTTCACATCGCATCACAAGTGTGAACAAAAAAAAAATTTTTAATCTACAAATTTAGAGAAGCATAATAAGGAGTAATGTATGATTAAGTAAATACGTTTGTTTACCATATAAGTTATCACCAAAGTAGTTTCGATTTATAATTAGTTTAATTAGTTAAAAACCAACCAACCTCTTAAACCATGATATTTACCTTCTTTTATAAAAATATAAAATTACAAAAATAATCTTCTCTCAACCCCATAGACCTTTGTTAGATTCTGTTCGAGCCTTCCTAACCTATTCCCCTAGAGAACGATAACAACCCCCGAGTCTTGCCTATACTACACTACAACGGTTAGGTACAATGCTTAGGGAGTTGTAAAACTTGTTGTTGAAGTCCTACAATGATCGAACACATCAACTCTACATCAAACTCTTTCTTTTTCTTTTCTGACACTATCTTGACATAAACATAAACACAAGCAAGATGGCAGCACGTACATTTTTTTTCTTCTTCTTTTTTCATATATTTTTTCGATTTTCTTTTTTTCTCTTTTTTTGGGTACACTTTTGCCCAGGCCATCGTGCGAAATATAATAATACTGAACTTGGTATAATAAGAACTTATCCTAACACATGAATTTTAATACTCAATTACAATTAACTAATCTAATGACCCTAATTGAAAGGATCAACAAACATGGAGTGTATTAAGCACGTATGGGGATAATACTTTGACTTTCTCCCCTATTTCTTCATAAAATAAAAACTACCTTGAATCTCAATCGTCCCAAAACTGTATATACTAATAAAAGACTCAACTTAGCAACCATTTACTCAAGCAAATATGTAACTGGGTTTACAAATGTGATAACTATAATGTACTAAAAATGAGTACATACAAGGAAGGCTAAGGCGATTTAGGTGTAACATTTTGTGGGGTGTAAACAATGCTCTTCATTAATAATCTAGAATCCATTGAAAAATTATGAGAACCGCGAAAAGGATAGGCTCAAAAGGGTGTACTAAGGGTATCTTGCACTAAAAATGAGTGCATAGCAAGGGTGTGGGGATAGTTATATGATCGAGGAGACCATAATAACAAATACAGGTTTAAAACATGGTTTATCCTAGTGCCTCTTATCATTTAGCAAATCCTAATCACACGAATGCGATCTCACTTAGTAGTCTCGGGATGAATCACAAAAACAAGTTCTAGAATTTAATATACTACCGGTACACTCATATAATTTTAACCGATACCAATGCTCCAGAAAAAGCGACAAAACCACATATGCACGATCAAATCCATGAACGCGACATATATGATTGCTCATTCCTTAACTCGAGCAAGCTAAAGGTAAAACTATCTTAAGCACCAAAGATGGATGCTTGAATTCCTAAAGATCTAGGGGCGAACCTCACATTTTTTGGGGTGGAATTTTTTTTGAGTGGTAAAGTTTTTGTGCTAGTCATATAACTCCTATCAATGAGACGCTAATAATACTAAGTTTTCATCGGTATGTGCCATAAAAAATTTAAATTTGGGTTAAAATTACCGTATACGCTACGTTTCAGTGTATTACTCATCTTTTTAAGGACAAAGCAAAGGCAAATGAAGAAATAGTTTCTAAGGCTTTATTTCCTCCTACTCTTATTTTGAACATTGTCCCCAATGTTCTTTAAGTACCCGAAAAATGAATAAAGGGAAAAAGAAAAGGTAAAAGAAACTAGTACTCCCCTGGTTTTGCTTAATAATGGAGAACAAACAAATGATCCCGGCTAAATCATCATCCAAGAATCGTCCACATGAAACTCCTAAGAACTTCTGGGCTTCTCCTCATCAAATATAACCTGCAAATCAAAGACTAGAAACAACTACATCTGGCGTAAAATCGATGGGATAATAATATACAACGTAATTATTTAGGGTTTTGACACTATAAAAACAATAAAGATAGGATGAATATACTAATGTAATTGTGGCTTTCTGCAAGTTATAGGAAAATTACAAATTCTGAAAATTATACACAATTAATTTTTCAAAAATAAAAAAATACAAAATTTACAGTAGCTGGAGACGCGACGCCGTCAGGAAAAATCCTGACGCCGTCTCCAGAGACTACAAATAAAAAAATTATGTTTCTTGGAAAAATTCATGCACGCACATCCTATTAGTTATTTCCTGGAAAAATTACTGCATAAACCATGAGAACGATTAGTACAATCATATGACTCTAACATGACACAAGACACACAAGACGTGAATTAATCTAAACAATTTATTTTATATGTTTGAAATGGTTCTTGGAAACCGAATATTTTTCTTTTAACATTTATTTGATGTAAAATACATTTGATTACAATTAAGACGAAGTTAAAGAGAAAGCAAAGCATGATCACATAATTCAAACATATAAAAACAAACAAATAAAGATAGAAACACACGATACTCCTAAAAGCGATTTTGTTTATTTAACGAGTCTTCTAGCTAGACTCAGAGTCACACTCCTTACGTGACTCCTCCTTCATCACTCACCTCACTTCCTTCATTTCTAAATACAGAACACTTATCATCGAATATTGCGCTTCTCCATGAATTGAATCCCATTTCTTTCTCTTGATGGTAGTTGATCATTTCCTCCCACTCCAAAATTAGCCTACTTACGGTATTAGTGGGGGCTACGGGATCGATTTCATCCTCGGTTATCTCATCAACTCTACAAGGGGACTCAAGGATCTTAAAAAAGTTTATCTTATTCTTGCCAGATCTTAGAGTTATTGTCCCCTTATCAAATTTAATCTCGGCTTTAGCTGTTGTTAAAAATGGCGTTCCTAGAATGAAGGGTTTTTTCTCATCTTCCTTAACATCTAAGATCACAAAATCCATGTGGTACACATAACCATCTATCTCAACCAATACATTCTTAGCTATTCCTATGGTGTAAATATATGAGTGGCTAGCTAGGGAGAGTCTAATGTTAGTCCCTACAGGCTTTTTGTTGGTTAGTCTATTG
>BQNB010130368.1:0-18955 GCA_026074375.1 Tanacetum coccineum
AAATTGATAGATTTAACCTCGCTCTCAGTGATCGACACCCTACTTACCACAAAACTACTACCGATCGGGTACACTGCCCTTAAAGTGTTGTTTTTGGTTGAGTCGACAAAATATAAATTTAAAACTTGAAATAATAAAATATTCACCACACAACGACACATCACCAAGTTGTAAAATGAATATAAAATTGAGGGTTAGCATTGTTGAGCACACAATTTTGAAAGATTATGAATTGTCATTGAAGAATTCTTGAAAAATTATGCTTAACCACTAAATCATCTTATAACGAACATTCTATTTAAGTGTCATTATTATTATGAAGTTGTTATTAAGACGTTTTATAATGTGTTGAATACATAAGAATTGTCATGTGATGATGTATCCAACAACATTAAAACATTGTTTTTCAAAAAACTCCCCCTCAAAGATTGACTTATTTTGAAAATTACACCAAATGTAGAAGAATTGTCTTGTAAAACTTTATGAGGGAAGGAGTGTTGAACATATAATTTTGAAAGATTTTGAATTGTCATTGAGAAATTCTTGAAAAATTATGTTCAACATTTTGAAAAACATCATGTTAGAAGACTTCTCTTCTAATGCTAAGGATAAGCGCACTTATGCGTACACTCTCCTTTGTTGTTCGGGTCTGAGTTGCAATCTGAGAGCAATTACAAGTCATAAAGAAAAATTAGAAATGACATATTTTGAAAGCATTTAAAACTCCTGCTCGAACTTCATTTACACACCCGTGTCAATGTTAATCGACATTTCTAGGTATGTAAATGTTATCGATTCCAAGAGACATGTCGAGAAGATTCTTTTTGTGAAACATTTTCTGATTTTTTGATTTTGTGTTTTCTTTTTGAAATTTTATATTTTTGTATTTGTTTTTATAGGTAATATTTACATGTTAACCTCAGCATTGTTATGTGATTGTGGAATAGTAATTCTAACTCTTGTCGCGATGTAGCTGTCTTGTCTACTGGAGGAACAACTTTTGGAACCAGCTTTGAATTGGACGGTTCATTGTTGTGGTCATGAATTCTGAGTTCTAAACTGTTATGATCAGAAGTCATTGCTTGTTCATCAGATCAGAATTCCTTGAAGCCCTGGTTTCTGAGATATCAGTCCTTTCAGCAACTAATCTTTGAGTACTTCCTTTTTAGGATTGAAAGATGTACCTTCACTTAAGTTAAGAGTACCTGCACTAACATCAAGAGTTTGTTCGAATTCATATTGGTTAGTGATATCTTCATTTGAACCATTTGTGGGTTAACTGTCAATCGTGTTGGTGCTAGAGGTGAATATCTTTCCAGTAGGAACCCACCTAAGACCAACAAGTTTGAAAATTTTACCCGTCGGTTTCCACCTAAGACAAGATCTAGGAGTCATTGTTTTCTCATGCACAACGAAAGTCTTTTTGATTGAAAACCTATATCCTTTTGGGATCTGTCTTTCTGGTTTCTTTGCAACACTTATTTGCTCTACGAGTTTGCTTTTGTTCGTTGTCTTAATAGATGGAACCTTAGCATGTGAGTTGACTTCATTCAAGAATTTTGTTACACAATGATCATGATTTGCATTAAAGACACATTTCTGACATGTCAAGCAAACAAAATGTTTAGAGTCAGAAATATTTCTAGAATTCCTAGAGTGGTCTGCTATGGACACAGTCTTTGTCATTACGCAACTACTCTTAGATGCAGCCAATTCTTAGAGTTTTGGTATTCATCCTAGGTTCTGGTTTGCAATCATTAATTGTGCTTTGTGATCTAGCAGAAGGCATCGCATTAGGTCTTGAATTCCTACCGCGTTCTTGTGTCTTTTTCTTAGCTTCATCTAGATAGTAATTATGAACCATGCCATTTAAACTAAATCTTGGCATGTTCTTTGAACTATTCCTAGATTCGCTAGATGCAATCACGTGATGAGGTTTTACAACAGCAGATTCTCTTTCCTTAGTCAAATAATGTGTAGTGACTGGTTTTGACAAATCGTTATTCACATCAACTTAGCAGGCAAACCGTGGCTTTGAAATTCTAGGTCGTTCAGACTTAAACATAGTTGGTTGTCTAACAACTGATTGGTTTCTATGTGGTTATAAAACCAGTTTCCCTAAGATTGATGATTTTACAAACTTAGTATTCACACTATTTCTTGTTAATTTTCTTAACTCATTTTTTAATGCTGCAATTACAAATCCTCTTTCCTGAAGTTGAGCTTTAAACTCAGCATTTTGAGCAATCAAAGAAGTTGTGTGTTCTATAGTCTTAGCTCTTGTTGTCTTGATAGAATCAGACAGTTCTTTGTAATGCCTTTTCAAAGTCACTTTTTCCTTAAGTAATTATGTTCCAATTTGATGTTTATTGTTTCAATTACATCTATGTCATGTTTAATCTTGGCTTTATTACTTTTTACTTTCGAAAATTGACCATGTTGCCCTTCTTTTAAAGCTTGATTTTGATATTTAAGTTCAAGATTAACACAATGTGCTTCCATTCTTAAAAAATCTTTTTGAAATTGGGCAACGATCTTTTTGAGACAAATATTTTCATATTCAAGGGATTGATTTAAGATTTTAGTTGTCTGGTTATCAGTTTATTCAGCAGGCAAAGGACATGTGTCATGACATTGTTCAGCATTTTGGTCAACCTCTCCTTTATTATTGAATTCAGGTTGCTCAGCATGCTGTTGTTCTATAGCAAAAGATATTGATTTCAGCAGTCGTTTGTACCTCAGCCATTGGCTCTTCATCATATATGGATCTGATATCTGCATCAGCAACATGTTCATCATTCCCTGATCTGCTGCTTGTATCTTGCTCTTTTGATTATGTGCTACTACTTTCTGTGTCAACCAAACTAGCATCCAATGCTTTACTCGTATCAACCTTTTCCTTTGTTGTATGCATATGTCTTTCATTCACCCTGCTGTTATACTCTCTGTTATGATGTGCTCTTTTATCAATTGACTTCTTAACAGATTCCATGTGTTGGATCAATGTATCACGAAATTCTGGAATCTTAAGTTGAGTGTATTGTAGAAAGTAATTGCGTGTCATTATAACATATTCATCATCCAAATAAATCCGCGACTTGATAAACGTCTGAAACTATGTCTCGAGTACTCTAAAAGAAGCCATGGATCCAATCTCTTGAAATTCTTCATTGTCAAGTTGCTTTTCTAGTTGATCCATGTTAAGAAACATAGTGCCTGTGAAAGTCTCTAGATCTTGACCAAAGAGTGTCGCAAATGCGAGTTTGAATCCATACTCGGTGCGAGTTCCTTTTAAATCATTGTTTGAAAGAAGCTTGATGTGTGAATGAAGTTTTTGATAAGATACCATGCAACGTTCTTGTGCTTTGTCTTTTGAAATAGCATCCGATGCTTTAACTTCTTAAACTGTGCACTCTTGAATATGTAACTTTTTGTCATCCAACCTTTTCAGAATCGTTTGTGCATGAATGATTGTTTTGAGCATATAATTCTCAATGAAATCAAAGTTTTTGAGTATTGTTTCTTTGAAGAGTTGAGGTTCCATGACAGTATATGCGTGAAAGTCCTTTCTTGCATACGTACCATCTAAACTTGAAGGCTTTATTAGTATGGAGGTGAAAATTTTCTCAAATTGTGTCTTGAGCACTCTAAAGGCATTCTGGCAATTGGACTCAAGAATAGTTTCTTTGGTAAGTTGTTGTTCTAGTGTATCCATGTTCTAAGAGAACGTTCTTGTGAATGTGTCAACATCTTCACAAAAAATATGACTAAATGCACGTTCAAATTCACTTTTAGTGATGCCTTATACATGTTTCTGTGTGAAATTTGATTTAAGTGCACTAAGACCGTTTAGGCAACTAACTTTCAAGATCTTTGCTCGTTTTAGTATTTTTTGCATGTCTTGTTCATCTGAATCTGAACACGAAGATAAAGTATCTTTCGGTTCCATTTTACTATAAATTGTGAAGTGAAAATGATTTGTAGGATCTTAAGTAGGTAAAGTGATTGTTGTTGTGGATTGAAATCAATTAACGTTCACAGGATTTTACAAATCTATTATTTAAACCGAGTAAAGAAATGGAATCTTTTTCAAGATTTTACAAAATCAAGAAGAAACAGTGAAACAATGATTAATTGTTGTTGAAATCGTTGTTGTAGTTGAAGTATTTGAGCTTTTGTTAACGATTGATGAGCTTAAAACGATGAACGGTGCGCAAACTTTCAACTTAAAATGATTACCGATTGATTAAAACTTAAATAAGGATTAATGGGGCAATTACGATTCACTTTGGAGGACTAGTGGGCTGAATTGAAGCAATTAAGGACTAACGGTGTAACGGTATTTTAACAAAGAGGGTTATTAAACAAGGAAGGACTAACGATGTAAAGTAGTTCCAACGAGAAGGGTTAATAATTCAACAAGGACTTTTGGTGAAATTGTAGTAAACATCCAAGGACTGCATGTGTCACAAATGAAAACTTGATAATTAATTGAAAATTTTCCCACAAAAAAGTTGGTCTTCTTCGTTTGAATTTGTAAATTAGGTTAACGATTGAAGATTTGATCTTATGAACTCATACGGTTATCGTCGGTAGCAAATAAATATATCCACAAACCCACCATGTGGGCGGTGTGCTACCAATTGTAGGAACCCAACAAAATCATTTCACTTCTTTTCGAATACAAAAAGAAATTATAGATGAAGAGATGATGAAGATAGAAATTATAGAGGAGAAAGTTTGAGAGAAAGAAAGTAAGGAAGAAAAGCGAAATTGGTTGAAATCATGCCAAATGTATGTAATTTAAAAAAGAGTAATCAAACTCCATTTTCCATAATGGACAATGGTTTTTTAAATACCCTAGTGAGCCATGGGGCTTCCTAGGTGGAAATGGCTCGGGATGACTTGGGTATTGGACCCGGACTACACCTAAAATATTAGAATTACTGAATGAGATGTTTCCCTGTTTCATAGCCCTAATTTCAAGTTAAATAAATTAAATGACCAAGACTTAATATTCTTAATGAACGAACTTTCTTGTTCGTCTCAATATTTTGAGGCTAACAATAAGACTTTCTTATCCCTAAAATATCTCATACCATAACCCTAATCTTATTTTTTAACTGCCTCCCACCTCTCATTTCTCCCAACAAAAAAATTAGCAGTCATAAATAAAAACTTAGTTATATATTAATCTCTTCCATTCTCTGTTATAATTCTAATCTCAATCGACAAACCCATATCAAATCAATAATCCATTAATATCAGAAGAACTTCCAGGCTTTTTCATCGTCTTCTAGATTCCTTAAAAGGGTCTCAGGTAGGTTCGATTGTTTTAAAATCGAAACAAAGATCTAGAATAAAAAATAAACTTCTTATTATTACATTCCTTTTAATTTTCGTACAGCAAACGATGGTTTTTACCAAGCAATGATCGATTGAGGATTTTTCCTTTTAAGTCTTAAACCATTTAATGGTCTAGACTCGGTTGTTAACACAGAAAGGAAATAACCTGAGATACTTGTTTTTTTAATTTTGAGTTCGAGTCGTGATGTGTTTGGGTGAGGATTAAGCTTGTTTTGTGTGATTGTTAAGAAGGGATTTATGTCTAAAAATGGCAATTTTGTTGGATTTGTTGTTTGTGACGAAGAGATTAAGATGGGATAAATGATGTTGTGGTTGATTATTGTTGTCGTAATTGCTTTGATTCGAGTCTGCTTCTCACTTCTATATTTCTGTTTGACCATAGACTCATATGAGTTGACCCGGGTCAACTCGGTAAATACCGAGATTGACCTCGGTCAGGTTGTCTTTATGCTGCGAATTCGTATGTACACAAGGACTGTTGCGAATTCGAATATGTCCAATATTCAATACTGTGAATTCGGTTAGGATTGCAAATTAGGGGTCCTTCATCTTGAGTTGATATTCGGTGTGTGATGAAGCAAACTGTGAATTCGTGTGCTTCACAAGTGTTGCAAATTCGTTTGCTTCTTTGTTGCGTATTCGAGGCCTTCAAAAAAGAGATTGCAAATTCGTGGAACAAAGTATCAAAAACCTTCTACGCACCTTTTGCTTATCTTCTTGTCACAGTCGTGGACCACCAAGAACAATAAAACCCAGTTTTGATACTTGTCATTTAAGCACACAAAAAACAGCAGATCTGGCTGAGTGATGAAAACATAAACATTTACCAACATATTCAAACAATTTTCATGACTTCCACAAGGGAAAAAAAGAACACACGAAAATAATAAACAGTACCGAGACACCAATGAACAGTAACCAAGACAACAAAACACATGATACAATACACCCCTGCAGCTCTGATGCAATTGTTAGTAATAAGATAATACTAGCTAACAAAGATGAGTCGGGAGGTCCCGGGGAAGTAAGGGAGGATGGAGCAGAGGGTTTGAACAAATTATCCTTAGCCATATTATTTAGACAGAGTGATAAGGTCAAAGATCGTATATGTGTTTAGAGAGAGAAAGAACACACGCATACACACCTAAAGAGAAAATACAATTATGAATCTTCACCCCTCTATGGAAGTATGGAGGGGTATTTATAGTCCAAACACAACTAAACTATTCTTAATAGTCTAATCTAGTCCCTGTGTTTTTGGCTATTTTATCAACTACTGTAATTCTGTATCTGTAATCATTATTTTTTTTGCTACCAAATTAGGTTCCATGTGGACAGACAAGATCCTATGTATACGAAGGGCTAGGAAGCGTCTTCATCGGTTGAGTGGTTGGTTAGGATATCGGCTATGTTGTTCTTACCGGTGGAGGCATTTCAGTGGAGATATTTCCCTTTTGGACATTGTCACGAAGGAAAATAGGTGTCGGCTCTTTCTATTATGTTTGGCTGCGTGATTATAGGACATGAACGGGTATTCTTGTCTTAGGTCAATGGCACCATATCTGTCACAAACGGACGGGAATATCATCTAGGTTTACTGTCATAGTATAAAAGAGCTAATTTCATCATTAAAGCTCTGTTGAGCACAAGCTTTCTGGCGGGGGAAACATATTCTGCTTCGGTGGCTTGAGTAGATTGGGCGTTTTGTTTCTTTAGAAAACCCATGTGCGAAGGGCAACATCCATGAATGTGCAAATACCACTTGCTGCTTTCTGTTGCGATCGACATAGTCTCCAGCAAATGGTCGGATAGGCGTAGACTAATGGTTTTCTATCTCACCGTTCCTTTGGTGAATACCATAATCCTATAGAGTAGCTCCTTTAATTATCTAAAAATTCGTTTTACGCTTCAAGGTAGGGAGTTTTGGCAGCTTCTTGAAAAAAAATGGAGCCGCATAGACAAACACTAAACAAGATGTTCGGTCGACTAGCCGTTAGATAGAGGAGGCTACCAATCATGCCACGATATTTAGTGTCGTCAATGGGTTTCACTCCATCTTTTCTCGGTGAGTTTGGTATCAGATGACTTAGGAGTTTTGTAGCAGGTTTAGAGTCTGCTGAACCGGAATTTTCTTGAGCATTTCTTTTAACATATTTAGATTGGTTGAAAAAGATTTCATTTCTCTAGTTGTTTTGATTTGTGGACCAAGGAAAAAAAAATTCAATTCAACCCATCACTGGGCGCTCATTTCAACTCGTCGTGCTGATTTTACAAAAAATCAATCGCAAAGTCTTGACAAGTTGAGATGAAAATGAGTCGTCCACATACTGATTTGGCTCTCTCGCCCTCCCGTCCCCCCTATGTGAATTTCTTTTCTTAGTAAATAGAGTGTTATCAACTAATTCCTCCATCGAGCGGAGGTCAGGTATCGGACCCTGAGGTGGAGCTTGTCCAGCCATATCGTCTTCTTCTAGATCGAAAAGGAGTGACGGTTCACTTCGATTCCTTCGACTTATTAAACTTTTCAGGTATCTTAAAAAAAATAAATAAGGATTTGTGGATGATAAAAGTCGTCTGCGGAAAAAGACGTAGTGCTCATTGCACTATATAAAAAAGGATCAGGAATAATAATATAGGAAAAAGAAAAAAGAATTAAGAAAAATATTTTTGGTTTTTATAAAGAAAATAAAAGGAAAAACAAATATACTTATATATATATATATCTATTATAATATATATATATATATATATATATATTATATATATTCATTTATAATAAGAGAAAATAAAATGAAAATATTTTTGGATTTTTATTGATTTTATATATTTTAATTTTTATTTTTAATAGGATACAAAAATAAATTTCAAGGAGAAAGGATCTTCAAGGCGGTAAACCGTTGAAACAAAACTTCGATGATCTTACTAAAGCTCCACACGGCAACGGCGCACTCAAAATTGTTTCGATATAATCGACTGTCGGTAATATAGTATAGTTACTAGTAATTCCGTTGGATGTGTAAATTGCTTGAAGGACAATCGATAATCAATCTTCCCCGTGGGTCGAAACAGTCCATACGGAGGTTTGAATTGAACAATCAAGATTATGTTTTCGAAGAAATAAGCGCTTGATGTTTATCTTTTATTCATTTTGGTTTTAAACTATTATTTGACTAAACCTGAAGAAAATTATAATAATATTAATCAATAAAATTTATACTAAACAATTAGTACGATAATTATGCACAAATAATCTTATAGATTTATAAGAGAAAATGGCTTGCTAAGTGACGTGACAAAGTTGTACATCAAGTGTGAATTTAGGGGCTATTATCGAATTAATTTCCTGATGATTATGTAATTATTCTCCAACGTTGGTTTATTTTGACAAAATCTCTGTCTCAAAAAGAGATTATTACTAGTATGTGTACGTTTGATTATTTCTCCGGCTTTTGCACTTCAAATAACATTTTTCAACTATCTATAAATCTAAATATTCGAAGGAAGATTATTAATTAATTTCATACCCTTTTTTTCTAATCTACACTTATTTCCATTTCACAATTTTCACTTATTCAAAGCACTAATAAAACTACTCGTACTCATATGATCAAACTTAAACAAAGCAATAAACATTTTTTTACTACCACACAATGACACAAAAAACATCCCCATCCCCATAACATCAATATTCTAAAGCTACCTCTATTAATTGAATTAAAAAGGGATAGTAAAACTGATGGAACCTGATTGAAAGATCCGTAATTAACGAATACACCCGATTTATTTAGCTAAAGCAATTTATCAATTGTCGGTCTATGCTAAATAAACCCTTAAGCTCCCACACCGCCGCGTGAGTTGATCGCGGTACCAAAAGTCAAGACAAGTAAAAACTTTAACTGTTAATGTAAAAGAATTCCTCAATTCACTTGTTTGAATAAACACGCGCCAAATCCAAATTCCCACTCTCGGGCCTCCAAACGGCTAAGAGGGGAATTGGCCAATTTAACAAAACTAAAAAGCCTAGTCAGTCTTACGCAAACAGTAGATAATAAGCAACCAATAGACGGTAAGTTCATATTACAATATATAAAGCATAATTGATAAGCAGATTAGAGATCCAATAAGCACATATCAAATAATTTTATCCCCTTTTTAACTATGACCCCTCAAAATCAAACATGATACAGAAAATGTCTCTTTAATAAGGTTTAATAAAAATCATCTAATTCGCAAGAACCCTTCGTTTTTAACACTTTTATAAAGTAACTAATAAAATCTTAGATTAATAATTTTTATAAAATTGTATTTTAAAAGGCTTAAGAATAGGAGTTCGTCATCCTTGACTTTCACAATACCCCAAACTAAGCTTAAAACGAAATCACAGCCAAATATAAGATTAGATGGTAACACTACTCATAAATGTTAATTGTGTAAGTATAAACTTAACTTTTCGCTCCCTTATTCCTAAATCCTCTAAGGATTTTTATTATTATTATTGGCGACAAATAAATTATGGCCTTATTCACATAAAGTAAACCTGGTTTAGGCCATAATTAGTTTGAAATCCTTTCCTAAACAGACGATATGGTGAGAATAAGGTTCACATTTTAAGTTCTACAAATTACAATGATTTAGGGGTGTTACTCTTTTTATTTCATCCGAAACAACTCAACTACGAGTCCAGATACAGAGGCTTTTTTTAGATAACCCCAGAGTCGAAATTTGGCTTTATTATTATTATTGCAACATTATTAAACCTCCCGGTCCTTTAAACAACTGCCACATCGGTATGCGAGCCGACCATGGTCCAGGAGTCTTATTTCGACCAGGAGATCCTTGACCTTTTTGAAAATTGTCACATCAGTATGGCGTGCCCGACTAGATCCAGTGTAAACTTTATATACACCATATATGTATCTCTCTCGCATCGCCTCTAAATCTCCTCCAATTTCCCAAGACACATATTCGTCCTCACCGTTTATTACCTCCCACACCTCTGAATACAATACAGAATAAAGAGGACATCACAACCTAGGCCTCCACAATAAGCCAGAAAGACCCCCACACGCGACACCCAAATCCACCACACCAACTCCTCCAATCCCAACCGCTACACCTCCCCATCAGATGATATAAGTGATCCCGCGCATTTAGAGATCTCTGCGCATCAACTCTGATAGGTTTATCATAATTACTAACAGAGACATACACCGCTACTCCTCATTAATCACCTCCATCTGTCTAGTCTGACTAAACAACCCATCGTGTCGAGCTCACTCCTGTGGGTTAGAACCCCACCCCCATCAACTTCCCATTGCCAAACACTCGCAAAGACATCAATCCCGACAAAGCACAGCTGCCCACAGTAGAGATAACATACGAGTAATGGCCAACACTAAGTAGGCCCGCGCCCGAACGCACCTACGAAGCCAATGACTAACCCACCCCAATACATAATACAAATTAATACGAAACACATCTAAGTACTCTAGCACTGAGAACGTAATCCATAGAGAGAAACTTCTCAGTCAGACCACCTGCACTAGGAATCATCACTAGTACGAGAAGAGGAATATTTGTAAACTGAAAATCTCGCATATAGACTCCCGCTACACAGAGACACCATACAGACTAATACAGAACACTCCCACCACCCGAGATCACTAACCGGTTAAACCTTTTATTTTAACAATTACTATATATTCGCAGATTTATTAAGAGACCGCGTCGGCGAAGAGCTCACAGAAACTACCGCACACACATCCAGTCTGTACACTCCCCTCTCATCAATGCCTGATGTACTATAATGAGCTGCACAAAACCCCCTCACATACCATCACCTCTCTACGACATGACTCCTGCTCAGACTCCAGAACCATCTATATCTAGCTCTATCATTTTTCGTTCTTTGCAAAAATTTATAAGTTTTGCAAACGCTTAGTCTCGAAAGCTAAGGGGAAAGCTAGAGTTTAAAACTTGGTCAAGTCAAAAAAGCTACTAGTTCTTACGGGCCCCTATTATGCTCCCCTCCTCTACAATCCTCTGTCCTCTTCCTATCTGTACGAGACCTGAACCCCATGCACACCAACTGACTCTCCTCCTTTTAGAGCTGAAATCCCCCTAATACAGAACACACTCTTCAAAACTAATAGGTCTAAAACCTTTTTCTGGCTAGCTATAGAACCGAGCCCGCGTCTACTAGGCGGCATCCCATATACAGCTAGATCACTACCGGCTAAACCGATCCACACACACATAGAGTTTCACGATAGAATGCACCCCAACAACCCCACCCCACAACACACATATACATCCCCAACCCAAACACACCCCACACACAACACTACTAGTCTCGATATACCCCACCCACCCCCTCAACCCCCTACCAGAGATACCTCCAATGATTCACACCAAACACCCAACTCGCAGCACCGTTCTGCACCCACCAACCAAAGATCTAGCACTCGTACTCCTCCGCTAACATCGGCTATACCTCCGTGACCGCCCGTAAAACTTTCATCCCCTTGTAGATAAGCTCGCCTCGACCTAAGATACAACTAATGACATCACACTACTAACACTAACTACGCCATACGAGACTCAACTCTGCCACATGGATACACAACATACTACCACGTCTATCAAAACCGATCGCTGACCAAACACCCCCCAACACCCACAACACCCCAACAACCCCACCACACCCCAAACCACCCAAAACACAAAACCACCAACCCTCACCACCCCCCCCCCACCAAACACCCCATCCCCCCCACCTCACCACATAAATACCAATCAACAACACTCCATACCACCCACCTCCCAACCACACCACAATTCACAACACACCACAAAACCCATACAAATACCACCAGAACACCAAACATCTCTCTAACCTACCCAACACCAAATCTACCAAAACCACCCCATACTCCCAAACCCCTAACCACCCCAAACCACCCCCCCCCACCACCCCAACAAACCCCCCCCTACCCCCACAACCCTCCCACCAAAACCAACCACACCCTACCCACACCAAACCCCTCAACTCCCCCCCCCACATAGTCACCCCACCACCGACATCAAGTGACTCCACCGGATGATCAGTCGCACTCCGACTCAATCCCACAGACTAGCACCACACGACGGTCCGATAATCGACCCTACGATCTATCCCCGGATATACAGTATCTCCACGCACACACCAGAATACGCATACCAGACATACACAACCTCATACACATCACATCGACAGCTACACGATAAAGCCAACGACCCAACCCAACACACCTCTGCCGCAGCCATCCCGTCCTCACATCTCCTTCCTCCCTCCAACTCGATCTCTCTCACATCCTCTACTACATCTATAGTACTCCACCTCACGTCAAATTCGCTCTCTGTCGACCTCTAAATAGATACAACAAGAGACCAGATGCGCAGTTAACAACACCTATACCCCTACACTCGTAAGAGCAGCCACTATCGCCTGTGTCATGATATTGTAAAAGGCCCCCCCCCCCGATCATCTAAAAGGCCCTCGCAGAAATCCTGCTCACACCCTCGCCACAATCTTGACATATGTCAAACAAGAATGTAACAAGTATGAGCATGTTGGTCAAGAGCACAAGTTGATCAAGGAAGTCAAATCAAGATGATTCAAGTCAAGGAGATGATGCAAGATAACAATCTTAAGAATTCAAAGTCAAAAGATAAAGGCTCAAAATCAAGATCACAAAGCATGAATGAACAAAGCCATTACAAACAAGACAAGATCATAACAAGGCAAAAGCATAAACGACAAACGTCAAATCTTCAATGTCATCAATGGTACAGAGGAGTTTGAAGTAAGAGACCTCAACATTGGGGGAGATTGTTAGCCATAATTATCATAAGTCAAACAAGAATGTTATCGGTCTTAGAAAGTCAAACTAGGTCTTGTAATTGTAATAGGCTAGTCGGGTTCAACAGGCTTGGATTGTAATCTAATATTGTCCATGTTTCGGGCTCAAAGCCCAAGTTAAACCAAGCCTGACCCATTTAGAAAGCCCAAGTGCCAAGCTAGCAAGGCAAGGGTATAAATATCCCTTCACCACACTTGGTGAAGGGTGTTGGTTGCATTTTCATTCACTTGTAACTTTCCAACTTTCTCTAATCTAACTTTCTTTCTTGTTTCTCTCTTTACTTTCTCTCTCTAAGTTTTTCTTCTTATTTTCTAGCATATTGGTAGAGATTATTGTTGTGTAATGGATTAAATTAGTGGGATAACAAGTAGCAATCTCAGATGACTCAAATGACTCCTCAAGAAGAGTCGAGTCACTTGTGAGTAACTGAGGAGGTAAAACATTTGATTCAACAATATTAGCTTCATCAATTAAACTCAACTCTTTGTTTGTGGGAATCCTTATAATTTTAGAATGGAGTGTCATTATAAAGAGTCCACCATCAAAAGCTTTTCCATGCATTCATTATAGAAAATTTTTAAAGTCAAAAGGATCATCATTCGTACATCTCACGGAGGAGATGAGTAAAAGGGAGTCAGGTTTCAAGTGAACTCTCCTAAATTGGATCAATAATATCAATATTAGTCGTAGGTGAAGAAAATGTAGATGGATCCAGGGTTCAGCCAAATTATTTCAATCGTCTCTTTAGATCAGCTTAGGAATCAAAAAAAACTATCGTCCTTATTTCCCAGTAGAAATTGGTCAAGAAGAGCGAGTTCATTGACGAACTCCTCAAAAAGAGAATCGCTAGTCTCGACAAGTGGAGAACTAGGAGAAGAATCAGATGGAAAAGTGGTACTGCCACTAATCGGCTTATCTCTTGAAAAATCGATAATATTGATGCAATGAACGGATTGAATATTACTTGAATTATTTCTTGAAGATTTATCAGTATAGAACACGACTTCTTCATTCCCGACTCTTAAAGTTAATTTTTCCTCGTACAGATCCACAAGAGCTCTTGCAGTGCGCAAGAAAGGTCTCCCTAAAATGATAGGAACTCTAGGAACAGCCTCAAAATCAACGATAATGAAATCGGCAAAAAAATTGAATTTTTCCACTTTAATAATAACATCTTTAGGTATACCTATCGAAAATGTAATAGAACGGTTAGCCAGTTCAAGGGTCATTCGAGTGGGTTTCAGAGGACCGATCCTAAGTTTCTCAAAGATCGAAAGAGGCATAAGGTTTATGCTTGCTCCAGAATCGGCTAAGGAGTTGTAAACCTCAAGATCTTGTAGGATACAAGGAATGAGAAACTTTCCAGGATCTTCAAGCTTTTCGGGAACCTTATTAAGAAGGATAGCAGAGCATTCAGCATTTATCGGAGTATTTGCTAACTCTTCTAATTTCTCTTTGTCTTTTAATAAATCTTTTAACACTTTAGTGAATTTTGGAATTTGAGTTAAAGCATCCATAAGACTGATATCAAAATGAAGTTGCTTCAATATTTTCAAAAACTTAGATATTTGAACATCATTTTTATCAAGAAGTTTTGTCTTATTAAGCCTCGAAGGATATGGAATCTTAGGTTGATGAGGGTTGGGCTTAGGATCTTCCTTTGGTTTTGGTGGTGACACTGGCTGAACTCCAGGAGGTGGGACATGTGCGGTACTTGCTGGGCTTGTAATATGCACCTCGTCCATTAAAGTCTCCGGTTCTTTTTCCACTTCCACCCTAGGAGTAGGAGGAACATGAGGTGGAATAGAAGGTTCAGCAGTAGTCAATCCACTCCTTGTCATAATAGAATTAACTTGCTCTCTCGGGTTAGGCTCAGTGTTGCTCGGAAGAGCGCCTTGAGGCCTTTCCATGAAAACCTTTTGCATTTGATCCATCTTATTTGACATATTAGTATTTTTGAGTTTTCAAAAGTTGCAATTGTTGGTTATTATAATCTTGCATTTGTTGCATTCTAGCTTCAGTCGTTCTCATAAGTTGATGCATTATTTCTTCCATAGATGGAACACTTGACTGAGCTTGATTCTGATTATATCCCTGATTTTGGTTGTAATTATTTCCTTGATTATAATTCTGAACCCTGTTTTGATTATAACCTTGGTTTTGAGAACCTTGGTTATATCGATTCTGATTTTAATTCTGGTTCCTGTTCTGATTATTTTGCTAATTTCCCTAATTATTACCCTGATTGTTTCCTTGATTGTTTTGATTCTGATTAAATCCTGATGGTCCAAGGTAATTATTGGAACGATAGCTAAGCAGATTACGATTACCTTAGATTTGGTAAGAATTACCACCCTGGTTATAGGTACCCGTTGTAGCATAAACATCTTCTTGAGTGTAGCTACCGGCGGCTTGACACTCTTAATAAGCATGTGGACCACCACACGTCTCACAACCGTTTTATACATAATTAACCGGTCGGTTAAAAGAAGAGAGAAGAGCTTCAACTTGCTTAGTGAGAGCGATAACATGAGCATCTTGAGTCGAGCTCCCACTAGCACTTGCAACTTGAGGTTTATTTCTAGAAGTTTGAACTTTAGATTTGTTTTCAATAATAGTCAAAGCTTCTTGGGTATTCTTTGTCAAGAAATTACCATTAGCTGCAGAATTAAGAGAGTCCTGATCAGATTGACTTAAACTATTGTAGAAAGTATCAATCTGATGGAGAGGAGAAAAGCCATGATGGGGACATTTATTAAGAAGATCTTTAAATCGGTCCCAGGCTTCAGCAAAAGTCTCACCGAATCTTTGTTGAAATCTCGTGATTTCATTTCGAAGATTGGTGGTCTTAGAAGGAGGAAAGAAACGGTTCACGAACTTGGAAACAAGGTCGTTCCAAGTTGTGATAGAATTTGGAGGTTCTTTTTCTAGCCATGTCCGGGCTGCTCCCTCAAGAGAAAATGGAAATAACAACAGTTTAACAACGTCACCCGGAACGTTATTAAGTTTAACTGTTTGTGTTATTTTGGTGAATCGTCGAATATGAGAATGAGGATCATCGTTTTCAAAACCATGAAAAGCGATGGCGGTTACTAGATTAAGTAAACCGATCTTCAATTCGAATTGATTCGCAAGAATGGGGGTACAACGATTGCATCCCCTACACCATCGGTTGGTGCTTGAAGTAACTCCTCCATCGAGCGGAGGTCGGGTATCGGACCCTGCGGCGGAGCTTGTCCTGCCATATCGTCTTCTTCTAGATTAAAAAGGAGTGACGGTTCACTTCGATTCCTTCGACTTAATAATCTTTCCGGATCTTCAATAGGAGATAAAAGTCGTCTAGCGGAAGAACGTGTGCTCATGCACTATATAGAAAGATAAGATAAAATATAAAAAAAGAAAGAAGAAAAATATTTTTGAAATTTTTAATAAAAGAAAGGAAATTATTTTTGGATTTTTAATAGAGAAAATAAAATGAAAATATTTTTGGATTAAAGAAGAAAATAGAAAATATTTTTGGATTTTTAATAAAAGAAAATAAAGAAGAAAAATATATTTGAATTTTTAATAAAAGAAAATAAAATGAAATTATTTTTGGTATTTTTATTGTTTTTTATATTTTATATTTTTAAAAGATAAAAATATAACTTTCAAAGATAAATGATCTTCAAGGCATCAACCATGAAACAAATGTTAATGGATGTACAAAAATCTTCCTGGACGAGCCAAAAAAGACTTGCGCGCAAATGAGATCGAGTAATTAATATAGTAACTTCCGTTAGATGTGAAAATTGTGAGGACAAAATGACTATCTTCCGAGTGTCGTTTCCACGGCGAGAGATGAATTGAAATCCATGTTTATGTTTTTTGAAGAAAAATGCTTGATTATCTTTTAAAAATTTTGGTTTTAAAACTATTTTTAATACTAAGAAAATTATACTAATATTAATACTAAAATTATACTAATCAAATAAACAACGAGAATTATACAAAAATGATCTAAAAGATTTATAAGATGAAAATGTTTGCTAAGTGACGTGAAAAGTTCATTAAGTGTGAATTAAGGTTTACTAACGAATTAATTTTCTTAGAAAATATAATTATCTCACAACGTTGGTTTATATTGACAAAAACCCTCTTAAAAAGATATTAATTACTAGATTTGTAGTTTGACTATTTTTCCGGATTTTTCCCTTTAAAACATTCAAACTACAAATCTAAATAATCAAAGATTATTAATCAACTAAACCTTTTTCAAATCCACACTTAATTCTCAAATCACAATTTCACTTAACAAGCACTAATTAACTACTCACTACGCATAATGATCAAATAAGCAAAGCTAAACATTTTATTCTAAGTCTATACTAATAAATTGAAAAAAGGATAGAAAATTGAACCGAATTGAAGAGCCGCAAATAAACGATAACCACCCGATTTAATAAGCTAAAGAAAATAATCAAATTCTTTCTAGCTTACTAAATTCTTAAGCTCCACGCCTCATGAGTAGACCGGTACCAAAAATTACAAAACATAAACAAAATTGTTAAGGTTAAACAGTTTATAACAATTCAATATTTGCAATTCCTATTACATTAAACCACATGGACCAACGAATCAATCTCCTAACCAAACACAGGCCTAAATTGAATTCTATAAACCAAACGCGTCCTACTAGTCCAAACATGGCTCAATTTAATTCTTATACAAACCAAACGTAAACCCAGTAGAGGAATTTAAGAGCAAGCTTAACTAGCTTCAACTTAATAAGCACAAATAAGCTATCTCCAATAAGCCAGAAATGATCACGCGAAATAATCTCAGAATAGGCTACACAAACAACTAATAGGAACGAAAAAGCAAATAGAACTAAACAAGATAAAACCGATTAAGCTTTAACAACGAAATAAGCTTTTAATCACAACTTGTATCAAATAAGCTCATTCGAACAATTTAAGCTACAATAATAAGCAATCTAAACTAGGAGAGCATCTAACCAAACACTACAGGATTATAAAACTAAACTATAAAAAGTTTTACGGGAAAAATTAGCACTTAAAATCCAAACGAATGACTTATTAAGCTAATCTAGATCCAAATCACAAAATAAGCCACACAAAATTATTTAAGCATTAATAAGTAACGAAATCATAATGTAGAACTCAAATTAGAATTTAAACGACTTAAATTGCAACTCATTTAAGTAAATAAGCTAACAAATGATCGATCTAAACAATATAAGCTCATATGAATTCAAATAAGATATTTAGAAACTTATTAAATCAGATAATAAGAGCTTTTAAGAACTCTTAAACAATATAAGCACGAAATCAAGCTAGATCCGAGCTTATTTGAGCTTATTATAACGAAAAGTCCTTGAAAACTAATCAGATTGATTCGGATAAGCTTTAGAGAGCTTATAGGAGACAATCTTAAAGATTTTAAAGAGTTTTGAGACTAATAAGCTGAGGAAATAAGCATCGCTATATAATAAGCAAGCATGCGAAGAGGAATATGAAATAAGCTAAAATTAACAAAAGAAAACTTTTTTAAACTAATTCCTAAAATCTAAAACTTGAGGGGAGCGAGTTCCTTAAATAGCCAAGCAGGGGGTACTTTTGTAAAATCAACCCAATCATTGCATAATAATCAACCAATCATTGGCGTGGGTGTGTGATACCTCGGAT
>BQNB010130369.1:0-16106 GCA_026074375.1 Tanacetum coccineum
TATATATGTATGTATATATATGTATGTATATATATATGTATGTATATATATATGTATGTATATATGTATGTATATATATATACGTATATATATGTATATATATACGTATATATATGTATATAGATATGTATATACGTAAATATATATACGTATGTATATATATACGTATGTATATAAACATATATATATATATATATATATATATATGTATATACATATATATATATATGTATATACATATATATATGTATATATATATATATACATATATATACATATATATATATATATATACGTATATATATATATATACGTATGTAACCCTTAGGAAAGGATAAAGTTCTAATCGTTCCCGAGTCGTTTTCCCAACGAAGCGTTAATATTGAGAATCTTGTTTCGGTTCGTAATCGGGTGCTTGAATGTTCGATATTTTGGTTTTTGGTTTCTAAATCTAATAACGCAAAGGGGAAGCAAAAAATACATCTATATATATATATATATATGTATATATATATATATATATGTATGTATATATATATATATATATGTATATATATATATATATATATGTATATATATATATATATGTATATATATATATACATATATATATATATACATATATATATATTTTAAATATAGTATTCTCAAAAGATGTGTGTTATATAAAAATTGTTAGAAAACTCATTTATACACTCATAAAATGTCAAAAACTATGCATAATATACATAACAACAAATAGTTTTTCGCACAAGTAAAATTTACGACATTCTTGAAATATGTATATATATATTTTAAATACAGTATTTTCAAAAGATGTGTGTTATATAAAAATTGTTAGAAAACTCATTTATACACTCATAAAATGTCAAAAACTATGCATAGTATACATAACAACAAATAGTTTTTCGCACAAGTAAAATTTACGACATTCTTGAAATATGATATTAACTTATCATTATTCATCAACCTCACCTTACAACTAATCTTGGGATTAATGGAACAAACTATTTAAATATTTATTTATTTTCTTTTAAATGAGTGTTTGTGAGGGTCACGAAAGATTTCGAGAATATATCAATTCATTATTCAAATTATGATTGATATCTTTATTGAATCTAATTGACAAGTTTTCGTGTATGGACATGAAATATGATTCTTATTTGTTTAGTTTCAAGATTATATCAAAACATAACAAAAGATATCATCTTGGATCTACATAACTCAATCACACTTGATTGATATGAAAATAATTACATCCTTTTCTAGATGAAAAGAATATGCATCGGATCATAACTCACACTTGTGTTGATAATGTCATATTGAGTCTATTTGTCCAATGACTGTGTTCCAAATATTATACTAATATGTTTAATACATGCATAAAATACACAATGAAGTGGGATTGATGATTTGGATATTTCGTCCGAAATATTCAAGCAATTTACAATGCAATACAATTGGTAAATGTGTCATTTCCGAAAAACCAAACACGAGCAAACTAACAATATATGTAAACTTTGCTCATACAACATAAAAGCACAACTCATATCTAAAATTCACTTGTAACTAAAATTCTAAAATAAAAATAATATTCTTGTTTATTCACCTAGGATAACATGATGTTTGAGAAACATTATGTTTAAAGATTTTATGGACTTATCGTATTAAACGATTGATAAAGGATAATATATATCATATGCATCTTATTTTCTTCGTATATAAATGGTTGTGTTACAAGAAAATACGCTACATATAATTTGAAAAATATAAGTTATTAGAATTAAAAAATAACCTATCAAAATATGTATCAATGCATAAACAAGTAAAAATACATTTATTGATAAGAATAATAATTTTAGAAAAGCATATTTGTTTAAAAAAATATGTCTCTTTTCAATCATTTATCATTAAAGAATCACAAACTCAATTAAGATAAATAATATTGATGAGATTCATTTCACATGACATGAAATGGAGAATTCTTAAAACACTCTCAATATAACATATTTGTCATTGTCACAAATAAGCACATCTCTTGGCTTTTGAAAAACCAAACGCGTTAAATATCACATGTGACAACTGCACATGTAAGATGACTAAGTATAAGACTTCCATTAAATCAAGCAATATGTAATCGAAACCAAACAACCTATCGATCTTGAACAAAAGATTAAAACATCTTGCTTACGCTTATCTACACATCTTTATTAGGATTATGCAAACCGGAATTAATGTATGTTAGTTGAGTCATGTTAGGCCCTCTATGAAAAGATAATACAAATTCTATCTTTTCTACACTTCATTAGGCAAATATAAGAACTCTATTTTGTCTAACATGAGAATGACTACTAGAGAATCTATTGCACTAGAAATTCAATTTGACCTAACGGTTGAATTGCTTCCAAGAGTGAAGTTGGGTTTGGTGTATAACCCGTAAAAATGGTCGTGTTTAGCCTGAATTGAGCACCACTAGTGATAGTCTCATATTCATTCTCTAATTTGATTAAATGGCTCTTCCTAAATATGCCTAATGATAGTCTACATCGATAGACTTTGTATATCATTAGGAGTACACACTAAGCACGTAGAAATTAGGCTTTTCCTTAGTCAATCTAGACACAATGCACCTCACATATGTGCTTTAATGTTTCAAGATGATTACTTGTTCACATGTAATGTAATTATATGTCTTCGTGATCTTGATGCTCAATGTTTAATTGCTTAGATATTAAATGCATGTCCACTATAAAGGCATTTGTCTTTTTCTAGCAATTTAGATAAAATATTTCTTAGTTTATCTAAATGACACATGCTCCTAAATGCTAAATGCTAACATGTCTAACACTCCTCCAAGTAGGTTTGACAACTTAAATATTTCATCCGAAATATTCAAGTATCTTTAACTTGCGATCGCAAACGTTAAAGGTCATATCCGAAAGTTCATATTCAAGCCTTTTAACAACACATGTTAAAATGCTCTTCCTAAAGCTAAAAGCTTACATCAACCTTCGCGTGACAAAGGTCTTACGAGTTTCTACATAAGTGATTCGTAGCATCTTTAATATACACACCTTAAGACTAAGTACTTTCACTTCCGTTAGTCTTTTCCATTCCCTTAGGAATGATGAAACAAATCTCATAAACATGTCATTCTCATTTTAATAGTCTTGTTACTATTAAATACATTCCGATAAATCTCGACAACTTAATCATTTCATCCGAAATGTTTAAGCATTTTTAATTCGCGAAATGCAAATTAAAATGTCACACATTGTTCATGTCGAATTCGTTTCACAAAAACCTAAATCACGCCTCTATTATTATATAGATGGTTAATATTTTCCTACCACATTTCCGCTACCATCTTTATGACAACCGCGTACCTCGTCGTGTGATTGTTCTAAGAACATTCGCAATACTCGAGAAGAGCTACATAACTTCGCGGATGAAGTTCACCGTATGCTAACCGTCATCCGTCATGACATTGTCAAGCTCATTGCTTCCGTCGTTATTTCTCTTCACCTATTCTTTTTATTTCACCTATTCTTTTTATATCCGGATGAGCACGAATTGGAAAGGAAGGGAAAACACACATCTTCACATATATCCTTTAACCAAACACTCTCAAGAACTCACATAGGTGATTCTTATTCACTAGAAACCATGGCAGTACTAACTTTGTGCTGGCAGTACTAACTCCTTTAGTACTGTTGGCAGTATTAAGTCATATGAAGATTTATTCCCAACAATCCTCCCCTAAACTTGTGATTGTCCTTTAAATCAACAAGTTTCTTCTTCTGGATAAAATCTTCTATACTGCTGATGATTCTTTCAAAGGACTTTTGTCATTCTGATTGAGCTCTTATTAAATTTAAGGGAGTTCAAAAGTTGGGAACTTTTCATGATCTACCTCCAATCTTGTACTTAACATCTTTGACAACATCTCTTGACTCAAGGGATACTTCTTTTCTGTCAACATATGGATCGCCATCCTATTGTTTTTTTTTCCATCAACAAAGATATGAATACCACAGGAAATCACATAATCCCAGCCTCCAAAAGTATTGTTATTCATGTTGGTCTTTCCAAATCTCATCCTCCTCATCAGGCTCAAACAGGGTATGTAGATCTCCCCAAAGCATAAGATCAAAACCTTCTGGTGCTGAAGAACTATATCTCTCCTTAACTAACCTGAACAGTTGTTCTACATCCATTCTGTCAAAATCTTGAAGCATTTCACTTAGTATATATAATTCTTTGAGCTCCCATCACCCCTGAAAACTTGATAGTACATGAAAGTCTCTGTCAACACAACTGTTTTCCAATCTACAATAGGAAACTTTGTTGATAAAGAATCAACTTCTATTGGAGCATCTTCTCTGGGTACTATATCAAAAAATCACTTGAGCTCATCTTTCTCAACATCTTCTTCTAGCTTTTGTCTCTTCCTTGTTGTTTTCCTAGGAATGGACTTCTTCCTCTTTGCAGCTGGTTTCTATTGACAACTTCTTCCTTTCTTCTGTGCAAAGCTCTATCGTCCACAATCTTTTCAGAAGACCTTTCTTTTTCAGGAAGCCTTTTTTTTTTTGCTTTTGTTACTTGATTTCTCTGCATCCATAATGCACAATTTTTGGATTGAATATCCAAAGCTTTTCAAAAATAGGCCTTACTTCATTGTAAGGACATCCCTTAAAGTCAGTGATCTTAAAATTTCCTTGGTTCTTTCATATACTTGCTATGTTCTTCTAGCTTGAGCAATTGACTTAGACTTCCTTTTGAGAGAATGATATCTAGGACTGAAGGATCATCCAGTCAATTTCTTTGTAGCCTAGCTTCATCATAGCCTTTTCCTATTTTTCATCCACTGTCTGGCAATCTCGCCATCTCTAGCAATTTGAGCTCTTTGTTCCTCATGCATCTGTTCTTCAAGCCTAATTGCTTCAGCAAAAAACTATTTTTCTTGTTCATATCCCTGTGTGGACTTCTTCTTAGGCTCTTTTTCCAATCAGATGGGCACTGTTCTTTGTCTTTTCTTGATCTTTTCTCAGCACTTCTTCTTGAGTATGTAACAGGTCCTCCAGCAGTACTAAGAGTTGCCTCAGCAGTACTAACTGTTGGAACTTCTTCTCTAGCAGTATCTTTCTTCAAACCAGCAGTACTAACCTCATCACTTGCTTTCCCACTTCCTTCTTGATCTTGAATGAGTTCTGTTGGAGTCACTTCTTGAACAAAAATCTCAGTGTCATTGTTCGTTCTTATAAGTCACGCCAGACCCTAAAAGTCAAAGATTGAAATCGTCACTCAAAATTTCGAAAATTCTCGGATGTTACAACTTCAGTATCTGAAAGAACAAATCTAGAATGTCTTCTTGCCTTCCCAACCTTTATCTGAGCCTCTAGTTTCTTGACCCTTAATATAAGCTTAGTGTAAGCAGAACTGTAGGTTTGCTTAGTCTTGGTCAAATCAGCCTCTAGAACTCCAACCCTGTCAGAAAGTATGTTAATCAAAGTCATCAATTCTTGGAGTTTCAAGCTACCCTCATCACTTCCATGTGAGTGAACAGCATGGAGAGGTGAGTCATGGGGTGTAGGAGGATGATATTCTGAGCCAAGGTGAGTTGGGGAAGGTTGTGTAGGGGAAGGTTGAGGTGTAGGTGGTTGAGGGGATGGTGGAGTATGTGTAGATTCAGGTGTAGGTGAAGATGTAGGTGTAGGGGAAAGTGAAGATGTGGATCTCGAAGGTGAGGATTCAACAGCATCCAACATATTTGGAAATAATTCAACTTCCTGCCCTGAAAAACCCTTGGTGATTCTCTTCATGTTGCTAAAAACCTTCATGGTGAGAGTTGGGACTAAATAAATTCTTGAGTGTTGTTGGAGCTTGTGTCTCTGCATGTCTAAGCATAGTTGGATAAACCTAGGATACATCAAAAACTTATGGGGACTAGATATGTTAGACACCATATGGTCAAAGATCATCCTAGAAAAATTGAACTTTCTATCTGTGGCTAAACAAATGACAGCTACTGCAATAATTAAGGGGTTCGGCCAAATAAAAGAAAGTCAAATATTTTTTCCCTATAAATAGTGGACTGTTTTCATAGATTTTTTTTCACCTCTTTGTACACAGTTTTCTCTGATCAAAAACCTCCTTTCAAACCCTTTTCTTTGATCACTTAACTTATTATAAGTTTGTTTAAAATGTGATCCAATCATCCATTCATTCATGTGCAAGAGAAGAACTCTCGTTACGTCATGATACGAAGTTATGTAGTTTAGTGCATTCGTGACCATGTTTTACATTTCCCAATGTTTAGATCGAGTCTATGTTATTCAATCTAGGTAAGAATAGTCAGATCGTGGTGTGAACTTTGTATGTAGTGTTAGAATGGTATGATCTAAGTAGTGTGAGGTTGTGAAGAAGTGAAGGTGTGGAAAGTTGTGAAGTAGTGTGAGGGTGTGAAGAAGTTGTTGTATCTGATCAAGTCGTGAAGCTAAGTTGTGTAGTGAAGTTGTGAAGTAGTCGTGAAGTTGTGAAGTCGTGAACAAGTCGTGAAGTTGTGTTGTGATAGATTGGTTTTCTACTAAGATGATGAACTCGACTTTTAGCTTTTGTGTCGTAAAACGGTGTAAGCAACGTTTGTGTACGGTTTTTCTCCGCCCTAAGGGAGCTTGTTGACTAGGAAGGACACTCTCGAGTTGGGTACCCGAGAGTGGAGTAGGGCGAAGAGTGCTTCCGTGACCGAAACCACTAATAAATCTCCTGTCCTGTTTGCATTACCATTTACTTATCGCTTACTTTTATGCACGCATTTACCGCTTCATATTATATAACTGCAATTGTGTGAGTTGTTGATTATATAGTTTTAATTATGTTTATGTCATGAATAAATGTGAATATTGTGTGTTGGTTTGAATTGTTGTAAATAGATGTATTACTATGTGTATATAACTCGTATGAACATTCATCATATTGTGTCACGCTTAATCGGTAATTTGATACGAAACATTTTAAAATTTTAAATGGAAACGATTCTACCCCCCTCCCCACCCGCCCCCCCCCACCCCCCCCCCTCTACGATTTTCATAAAAACTTTATGTTTTTTTTTTTTTGAACGACATTATGTTTTAACATCATCAATAGGCATTATATGCATTAAACTCGCATATTCTGTCTCAACATTCATTTCAGTTAAACAAAGTTAAATCTTTCATCCAACAAAAATATTTACAAAATATTAATCGATATTAATACATAATGAAAAATATTATGTAAAAATTCATGCATAATTATTAGTTGTACTAGTATCACAATTACAATACATTAACACGGCAAATTTTTATATGCCGCATTTAAACTAAAGTTTTAAATAATTTTAATTCATGCGTAAACCTCGTGCGTGCACGAGACTTATAAAAAGTATTCACGTTAATAAACGTTTGCATTAATACAAATTAATTAAACTCATAAATTAGTATAATTAAATTTGATTTAATTTAATAAACTCAATGTTTCTTTTTAGTACGTTATGCAAAGGATATATAATCAGGGTTCTAAAAGACGCGTCATGGCGGCGCTAAGGCAGCGCCAAGGCGCAAGGCGCGCCGTCTACGTTACAAAATAGACCAAGGCGTCGACTCTAGGCGTGACGTGAGCTGAAGCGGGAAAAGGCGAGCAAAGACACAAGGCGTGGCGAGTTTTTTCAAGTGTTTCGGAAATTTTCTAATATTTGAGATTTGAACTTGGATTTACTAATATTTTGAATTAAGGTTTGAATTTAATAACATTTACCACCCATATAATTATAAAATATGATATAAATCCATAAATCTATAAATATTTTTTTGCCGCCTCAAGTTACGCCTTAAAACACCATATCGTCACGCCTCACGCTAAAACTTGAGGCTTGGCTATGCCGCTACGCCACGCCTTACGCGATACTAAATTCAAAATCCAAATCATCATCTGTTAAGATGGACGATACCATAAGGAACATGTCAATCAAAATACGTTCATACTCCTTATCCAAATGACATCTTGGAAGATATCATTCTCATAATAAAAGTATGTCAATTAATAAATGAATTTTGTTCTTGTTTATTAAAGTCGGTATTATACCGAAGGAGTGGTCACAGTCTTAGTCCTTAAGCAATGTGTATCCTGTGCGAACTTTATCATCAGTTTCCTAAACATTCTCGTGTCTTAAGTATACGTCATGATTCCTTTTATCATGGATTTAGGTTGTTGTTATTAAAACAACGAGTGCATGTGTCTAGGTTTTAAATTTTATTTTAAAATGTCATAGTTTAGAGTGCATATATCTAAGACATAACATGTCTTGTTCCCTGTTAGTGTATTGCTATATATATATATTATATATATATATATATATATTTAGCTATCATTGTTGGTATATATATATGTGCACTTTTCTACTAATTTTTTATTGTAGTACACTTCTGTAGAATTGTATTCCTTGGTGTGCCCCAAACAAGAGGGAGCATAAAACCGAGGGGCGAGTTAATACGTTAAGACATCTACACATACTTATACAGTGTATGTCAAAACACCTTTAATAACACCCTATATATATTATTATTATTATTATTTGCAACGAAACTAACCCTTGATGTAGGTTAAGAATTTGCAACAAATTTGATCCATGGATCCGCTAGAGTCAATATATAATGGGATGCAAGTGTCATAGGAGTGAAATAAGCTTAAGGGTAGCAAGGCTTCACTTGAGATGATGCAAGCTCGCCTCTTTAGTAAAAGTCTCATCTAATGGAATGATTGGCTTGGAGTGTCAACCTTTTTGTTTCGACAAAAGGGGGAGAAGAAGTGTAAACAAGTAACTTATACATTTTACTATGAGTTATAGTTTACATATTTTGTCATCAACAAAAAGAGGAAGATTGTTGGTAGAAATATTACAGTATTTAAACTAACATTCACCTCATGTTTTGGTGATGACAAACATTTAACTTTAAAACACCTAACGTAAAGTGCTTAAGTTACTTTTGATAATCACAAAATGTAAAAACGCTCAATGTAAAATTAAAACGTAAACAAGTAATTAGTAGTAAATTTACATTTTGAAAATTTAATCACTTAAATGTATGAATAAATAAATGCTTAATACATTTTATGATCAAAGGAATTTTTATTTAAACCTCACATTTTTTAAATGTCACAAACATTTTTATAAGTTTTACAAAACATTTTTAGATTTAAAAGAAATGTTTAATTCAAATAAATATTTTGAATTCAAAATTTCTACCTAAAAACGGCTAGAAATATTCCAGAAAACACCTCCATCAGAAAATACAAAAAAGGAAGCGTCTGAGGCTGGGCGGTCCCCTTAATAATTAAGGGGACCGGCACCCTATTTAAGGGGACCGCCCAGACAAATTGTCAGACCAGTTTCCCTATAAATACTGGACTATTCCCCACTGATTTTCTCACCTTTTGCACACACTTTCTTTCTGTTCTAAACCAGTTTATACTTTCCTTTCTTTCCTTTGATCATTTAATCTTAAAGCTTTGTTTCCAAGTAATCCAAGCTTTGTTCCTCAAATGCAAGAGAAGAATACTTCCAACCATCAAGTGAAAAAGTATTATAACTTAGAGTGTGTCCTTGCAACCTTGTTGCAATTGTACCTTAACTTGTAAATCTCTTGTGTATATTGTGAAGGTGTGTATTGTAGTTGTGTATATTAAGTAGATTGTGTGTAGATCGTGTGATCTAGTAAGATAGTGTTTAGATTGTGTGATCAAGGTAGTGTCTAGTTGAAGTGAAGTAAAGTTGTGAAGTATAGAAAAGTTGTGAAGGGTAGAGAAGTCGTAAAGTTGAAGTGAAGTTGTGGAGTGAAGAGAAGTTGTGAAGTGAAGCTAAGTAGTGAATCGTTGTCAAGTAGTCTGGTTAGCATACAAGAGTTGTGATAGATTGGTTCTAGCTACGATTAGAACTCGACATTTGGCTTAGTGTCAAAAATCGGTGTAAGCTTAGTCGTGTACGGTTTTCTCCGCATAAAGGGAGCTTGTTGATTAGTGAAGTAACTCTCGAGTTGGGTACTCGGGGAGTGAAGTAGGGCGAAGAGGTGCTTCGTGACCGAACCACTATAAATCATCGCGTCCGGTTTCCACTTTCTTTTACTTTTCGCTTTGCATCTTTATTTACTTTATCGCCTTACATTTACATTTGCATTAGATCTATGTGTGTGTTGATTCTTGCTTATATTGTTTGGATGATGATTGAGTTCATGGTAGAAAAGTTAACCATATGATTGTGTTATATTGCTAAGCATGTTTCCAAGTGGATATAGATGTATTATTCACACTTCTCATATTGCGTTCAACTTGATCAATAATTTGATACAAAACGTTTAAGTTTTTAAATGAAAACGTATTCACCCCCCTCTATGATTTCCACACTCATCCCAACCAAATGCATTTCCATTTAGCCACCAAGACTACGTCTCACAAACCCAAATGGGTGGTTCGTCATCACAACCACGTACGGATCCAAGCCATGTCTCTGATTAATGCATTTCCGGTCAGAGAGTTGTACTCGCCTCAAACTTTGGACTCTTTTCAAGAAAACACCGGTTATTGGCAAGAACACAATGCTTACGAATCTCCGGTTGAATAAGTCGCGACCTCACCAATGAAGAACAAGAAGAAGGTGACTCGTAACCGCCAAAAGAGGATGAGTCAAAGCGTTGATGCACCCCGACAGACTTCGTGAACAACAGAGGAAGAAATTACGTTGTATAAAGGTTGGCTTTCCGTTTCTGAAAGCAACTGATGTGCTGTCGTTGTATGGTATATACTTTATGATTCAAGTTTTAAATTTATATTTTGCCGACTAACCAAAAACAACACTCTAACGGGCAGTATACCCGATCGATTGTAGTTTCGTGGTAATATGGAGTGTCCGACCAACTTGAAGCCAACCGTTAAATCTAACAATTTAATTAATATCTTGATATCTAATCTCTGTTAATTCTACTCTAATTCTTATCCTATGCGAAAACTTATGTCAGCTCCTACTTCCTAATTCTAACGGAAAAGGAGGTTTTTAGTCGAGAGACTGACACGATATTGGTTGGTGACCTACAATCAATCAAGGAACTTTTAACCTACCGCAAGCAAATTAACAAAGATAAAAAGAGCGTGAGCCAAAAAATAAGAAAACTGTAATTTAACTCATTATTAATCCGAATTAGAAAGGTTGGTTTGTTTATTAGTGCAATGATTTCTCTCCGTCCGAGGCGACATATCATTCTTAAGACTTAGGAGTTTACATTCATCCTAAAAACTAGACCACACATTAATTCTGTCATAATTAAAGCATCCGCATAAAGCATCTTATTTGCTGATTATAGTCTATTTTAGGGATTAAAGCAATGGTGATCTTGTTAAACCCTAGCTCATAGAGACTTTACGAGACTCACCTTACCGCTTACCGGCGAGTTATCTTTACACTAGTAGTTCACAGTGTCAACTATCCAATGAGCATCAAACATTATTGATGAAATATCTAGGTTTACCTTCTAGTCAACACGATCAATAAACCATTGGCAATATCCAATTAACTAGTTAAGCCCGAAGCGTATCCTAGACACAGATTTAGAAGGACAATAATTGTGATACTATGATTCTAGATAGAGTTAAGTACTTTTCTTGTCCTTCGTGGTTTGGGGCGATTTCACTTTTGGTCCAAAATTCAAAAAGGTTTTGGTTTTTGGTCCAAAAACCTAGTTTCGGTCCACTTTTAGTCAACCTATGTGAATTTACAACTAAAATTTTTGGAACTCAAAGTGAATGAAACTCTGTCTTTTGGACCAAAAGTGAAACGAAACAGTCTTTTGAACCAAAAGTGGAACGAAACTAGGTGTTTTTGGACCAAACCCAAACCTTTTTTTATTTTTGGACCAAAAGTGAGAAAATGCACCAAACCACAAGGACCAAAAATGTACTTAACTCTTCTAGATATATAAATTACTATATGAGAGGCAATCCCCGACTCTAGATCTACTATGGTTTCGTACACTATAAACCAGTTGAATCATATGTCACAACAAAAGCGCTAAACAAGTATAAATTGATAAACAAACAATCACACAAACAATATATATCAAGAAATCGAGATAAACAAATACCAAACATTCAGATCTTCATAATAATGGCTAATACCCGAAGGTATTAGCCTTCAAACATCAAATAAATACAAAAGCAATTATTAGCCAAGTAAAACTAACCGAGTAACGAAATGATACCAAAAACCTGTAACAAAAGTAAATGGAATTACAAGTTGTCTCCTATAAATTGCTAAGCGTTGCTCGACCTCTTCTGCTCTTTTTCTCCTCTGAAAATCGAACTTTTATGTTTAGGTAACGAGAATATGAATTTGCACACTTAAAACACGTTTTTTGAGTTTCATTATCTTTGTCTGAGTCGTCCTCCGATCGGCGTATCCAAGGGATTCGATACGCGTATTGGGGTTTCTTGGAGTAGGGACCACGCTTGATATCTTCCAGAATATTATATTACTGTATCTTGATACGGCGTATAGCCTTTCTTCTGGATACGGAGTATCGAGCTGTTACCAACTTTTCATATGGACTTTGGTGAGTGCAGCACGATACGCCGTATCTTCCTTAATGGATACGGCGTATTGGTTGTCAGAATCATTAATCTTCAAAATATCTTCGTTTAAGCTCCAGAATGCGCGCCTTTGCTAAGTTTCAACCAAGTACTAACCATAAATTGTACAGTAATTCTCAAAAAAAACGATTAAGTAACATTCTTCGCAATAATTAACAAATAGGTAAATAACATGGATAAATGATGCTATAAAATAACGTTATTTGATGTCATCAAATAACCCCCACTATTGAATCCTACTTGTCCTCAATTACCTTTAGAAGATTATAAAAATGTATCCCTAAGGATATTTCCTTAAAGCATTTATTTTGATCTATTACAAGTAACAACAACCAAACCCTCATCGGAATAAGAAGAATGAAAACACTCAAATCACTCAACTAATCTATGTGGTAACATGTAGCCTAATTCGCTCAATCGCTCGATCGTGACGAGTTTTTCTATCATCAAGCTTGGCAAGGAAAACAATCTCCACCACTGAAAGCCAGGAGTAATAAGTTTATAAAGGTAAATATAGGTTTTTTGTATGGAAAGGCGTACGGTTGATTACTCTAACTAATCTTTCATCGATACCAATGTTCCAGGAGGGCGACAAAGACCACACCAAACTCAACCCGAAATGCCAGAACCACATGATGAACTGCTCATTCCCACCTCGAAAAAGCTAAAGATTTAGGAACCAGAGAGTAATATAGGGTAAGAATCTTCTAATTTTTCACCAAAAGTCCCATAAACCACTGAACACGCTTAGAGACATGCATACATGGCCGTACCGACAGAATAGACATGCCACGCTCCGATCACTATCCACGTTCGCAGTAAAACCCAGCGCTATCATCAAGGTGAGAATGAGAAGTAAATAGTTGTTAAATAAAAATTACGAACAAATAGCTTAAACTAAAATACCAGTTGGCTAGATACACTTTTTTCCTGACCGTACCATGATCTAAAGAGACAACTATTACAGAACGTCTATATCATTAGATCAAAACAACAACCTAAGTTGGCGTTCCCGTAACGGTCAACTTCCTAATCATCCCAAAACTTAACATTACACTACAAGGTAGTGGTGATATCTTCCACTCGAACGAAAATTGAAATACTCTACATCGTCGATTTGTATCAACGAATAATCGATCCTTTGTGTAATTCCTTTGGTTCTTGCTTTGCGAAACAATTATCTTCAAACTTTCATTCTCTTTCTTTTTTTGTTGCAATAGTTTCCATTTTTGATTTTTTTTACCAACTACCTATAATACTAAAACTCGGGTATTTCACCACTTCCACGATCATAATAATATCTGGATACTTCCATCTGATAGTTCTTCATCTTTGGATTCAACCAATAATATGTGATGGTAGTAAAATCACAACGACTTGACTATAATATACATTCCCATTTGCAATGTGTAAATTTCCAACCACACCAAAGATAGAAAATGACACAAGACTCGAGAAATACAAACTTTACACTTTAAGCAACTAGCAACTGTAAATTAAACTTAATCTAACAGGGTAGGTTAAGGTGTAAGGGTGTAACGAAACAAATAATTGGTGTAGTTCCTAAAGGATTGGCTCTACGAGTATGTTCTAGAGGATCTCACACCTAAAGAAGAGAGTGGAAAAGGGTTTTATAACTCGGTTAACTAACCAGTGTAGTTAGTTAATAAGCAACATGTAAAGGCGATTTGGGTGTAATCCTAAAAATTTATCAATTTAAACAAGTTACTCCATCTAAATCTATAGTACTTATCACTGTGGTCTCGAGTGATATACCAAGTCAAGTTCTAAAGTCCACTACATCACCGCCACACTCATATTTTGTGGAATTTGGGTAAACATTAGAAACGGGATTTAAAGGCAAAAATTCTCACAATATCTAACAAGGGTTATTGTGTGCGGGTTATGTAACATGTAATTTTCACAAAGTATGCTTGAATTTTTTTTAAATTTGAGCATAATTTAAGTATTTTAATCATTTTAGTGTGAAAAATATGACAAGTATACATTCTAATTCCACCCCCCACTTGAATTATACAACATCCTTGTTGTATATATAAAACAATAAAAACGGGATTTAAAAAGAATTAGAATGAGAAACTCCCCTGATATTTGCTCTGTAGATTTTCCATGTTGAGCTTGTGAGCAAGATCGTGTGTTGAACAGCCGTCTTGAGACTTCAAGACTCCAACACTTCAGGATCATCTAATTTTGAAAAATTTCTCCACCCAACATCAATCGATTTTCTTTTCACCGAAGACCTAGTGTAAATTCTTAGAAAACAAATGCAATTCTATCTTCGTGTATTCGTTTGGTTAGACTCAAAATAAACACCTAAAATTGTACAGGAAATCGATACGCCATATCCATTCCCCAAGATACGCCGTATTGATACCTGTATACGTTGTATTCATTTAATGAATACGTCGTATAGACTGTGCTAAAAATAAAGACTGGATAACGTCTAGAAGGTCAATACGCCGTATCTATGAGGTTTGGATACGCCGTATAGACACTCTGGAAGACAACTCGAATAAAAAATTAAAAAATAACTTTTCGGATGTTCTCTCGGCAAGCACTTTTGTTTACAAAAAAGTCTTTAATTTAGACTTGCCCTAATTTAATCCCATCCTTATAAAACAATTTGGGGTCGAACGGGATGCCAGATGGTATATACAAATTCTTGATTAGGAAAATAAATGACATCCCTTTGTTAAGATGATTCCAAGTCCATGAATAATAATTTTATCCCTTGATAAAAGTTTCAGTTTTGAAAAATTTATTAGATGTATCATGACTTGTTTCCAAAAGCTTATTTAACCCATGTGCATAGGCACCAACATCGGTATTTATTACATCAGGTAACTGTTTGACAGATAAATCCCCTGAAGAGTGTTCAATATCAACTTTATCATCATCATTGTCCTTATCTGATTTCGAATTATTAGGATAAATTACGTTAAAGGAAATAGATCATTAAAGTTTAAAACATTTTGTTCCTCTTCATCACATTCGAACTATGATGTTTCATCTTTCAAATTAAATTAATCGATATGTTGAGTGCATAAATTAGGTTCAGCTAAGAGATCTGATTTAGACGTTGGAGCATCATTGTAAACAATGGCTGGAAATTCATTCTCAAAATCTTTAAAGAAGTCCAAATCATCAAAATAACTGACCGTAGGCTCGGATGATGGAAGCAAAGGTATATTGACTTTATCATTATCATTTTCCGAATCCGTTTTTAAATTGTTGACATAAATTATTTTATAGGAAAATGAATTTTTGTTGAAAATTACCGTGCAATCTTCATCGTCATTTTCTTCAAACGATATTCTAAATTCAATTTCATCGTTGTTAAGAGAACTTATCGTAGGCTCACATGAGAGTACTTCTTCAGATGTTAACGTGTCATTAAAGACTATAGCTGGGAA
>BQNB010130370.1:0-15334 GCA_026074375.1 Tanacetum coccineum
TACAACAATAGTTACCATGCTAGTATTAAAGCTGCCCCATTCAAGGCACTTTATGGCCGAAAGTGTCGATCGCCTGTGTGTTGGGCCAAAGTCGGAGATGCTCGGCTCACCGGTCCAGAACTTGTTCATGAAACCACCGAGAAGATTGTCCAAATTAAGCACAGAATGCAAGCTGCTCGTGATCTCCAAAAGAGTTATGCCGATGTGAGGCGTAAGCCTCTAGAATTTCAAGTTGGTGATCGAGTTATGTTAAAGGTATCACCTTGGAAAGTTGAACCCGAGGTATATCGGACCTTTCAAGGTGTTAGCCAAAGTGGGAACCGTTGCTTATAGACTCGAACTACCTCAACAGTTAAGCAGGGTTCATAGCACGTTTCATGTATCCAATCTAAAGAAGTGTTTATCTGACGAGCCATTGGCAGTTCCGTTAGATGAAATACACATTGATGATAAACTCCACTTTGTTGAAGAACCAGTGGAAATCTTGGATCGTGAAGTCAAGAAGTTAAGGCGAAGTCGTATTCCCATCATCAAAGTTCGATGGAACTCCAAGAGAGGTCCTGAGTTCACATGGGAACGCGAAGATCAGTTCCGAGAAAAGTATCTGCACCTCTTCACAAAAACCGCACCCTCGAAGAATGTTGCATCTTGAGCCTTGGGACAAGGCTCTCCTAATGGGTGGAGACTATAACATTTCTCATTTTCAGGTTATTTACAACTTTAATAAATTCCATTATTTATTTTTAGAGTTTTACGCGTTCGCTTTTAATTATTATCTTATAGTTAAATCGCGTAAACTAAAAATCAACGTTCAATGTAAACGGACATCAAACAAATTAAAGTTTACATCAAGCAAGTGTTATATGATTATTAGGAGTATAATTTATAACTTTTCATAATTTATTTTTGTTGGTTACGTAAAACGCTTACGTTTCGCAATAAATTACATTCGGTCATACCCGGAAGCACCTTTACCCATCTACACTCAAACAAATACCCACATTTATACCCAATACTCAAAATTTAATTATTTTGCTTTCTTATATCATCTCAAAACCGGACTTGAGCTTTTACCCAAGAAATAATACACAACACTTCCAATTAATCCTTTTCCTTTACATGTTAAACCTTACACAAAGAGTACTTGGACCCAAGTTACTAGTAATTGTCTAATCCTTGTACCCTAAACCCCCTTTTGCCGAATCCCTTGCCTAGGGAGGAGGAGAAGTCTCTTACACTCTTGTACCTTTACCATGTGCTTCCATGGTTTCATTAAGCTAGTTTATGGTTTCCTAAAGTGCTATATAAAGCAAGCCCTAAGTCCTTAACCCTTTTACACTTTCATACTTCAAACAAAAACTCTCTCCCAACTTCATTAAACCCACGGCATACCTTGAGTGTGCTAGGGTTTCATTTTAATTTTGAATCCAAGGCATTCCAAGCATATAAGTGTTCATTCCAAGGTCACCTAAGGTTACTCAAAGTGTTAACAAGCTTGGATTCGGGTTTAACAAGGAATTATCAAGAAAATATATCTAAGGTTTTGATTTTGAAAGCTTGGTTAGGGTTTACATCTTGTGTTCCTCATCCCACATATCTTCTAAAAGGTCCATTTAAAGTATTTCATATTCATTCATTCATTTCCTTGTGTACATACTTGTTGTATAAGTTAATCACCACCTAGATTCATTTTTAAGTTATATAAAGTGTTTGAGGATTTCATATGAACAAGTGACATGAACATTTAGAGGACTTAATACATGTAAGATATACGGTATAATACTTAGTGAAATTATGGTGCAAAGTTCTTAAACAAAAATGATTTACAAAAACTAAACTTTATTACTCAAACCCTAATGTACTTTTTATGCCTACGTTGGATTTGAACCATAAGCCATACTTTTATATTTTCATAAAACTAGCATCTTCACAAGGATCGTAAAGCATGTAAATGAACTCGAAAAAAGAATTATAAACGAACAAGTTTACGAATTGTACAAGTTATATATATTTTAACTTATAAAAAACAGTTTTATAAACTGTAATGAACAGCAAAAGTTACTGTTCATCAGAGGTTTAAACTTTATAAATATGATATTTTGATAAATTATCTTAATACTAATCCAAGGATATAAGAAACTCAAGAAACAGAATTATAATGAACGAGTTATGATTTAAAAAAGTCACGTATAATTAACTTTATAAAAACAGTTTTATAAAAACTGTATGAAAGCAAAGTTTCTGTTCATCAGAGGTTTAAACTTTATAAATATGATATTTTGATAAATTATCTTAATACTAATCCAAGGATATAAGAAACTCAAGAAACAGAATTATAATGAACGAGTTATGATTTAAACAAGTCACGTATAATTAACTTTATAAAAATAGTTTTATAAACTGTAATGAACAGTAAAAGTTACTGTTTATCAGAGGTTTAAACTTTATAAATATGATATTTTGATAAACTATCTTAATACTAATCCAAGGACATAAGGAACTCGAGAAACGGAATTATAATGAACAAGTTATGATTTAAACAAGTTACGTATAATTAATTCTATAAAAACAGTTTTTATAAACTGTAATAAATAGTAAAAGTTACTGTTCATCAGAGGTTTAAACTTTATAAATATGATGTTTTGATAAATTATCTTAATACGAAGACATGGGCATAAGAAAAGTATAAAACGGAGTCAAAACGATAAAGATACGAGGTTTCAGAATCACGCGCACTATTTTTACTTTCATAAATTATTTTTTTAAAACAATTAAATTAAAAATGAAATATCATTATGTAATCAATAAAAACATTAAATCACATATTTTTACAAATGGATACATTAGTAAACGAAAATGATATTTTCCTTACGGATACAAGTACACACACTTTCATTTAACAAAGTACGGTTAAATTATGTTTTTAATTTTAAAGAATTAATAGAAAATATTAGGTGTGGCTGTGACTATAATCATGTGATTGTTTGATTTATATATAATACATTATTACTCATAACGGCCTATTAAATTAATTAGGTTGCATTCGAATTGGCCAGACGATTCATTTACTTGATTTAGATAATCAATCATTCACTTACGGTGAGTTCATAGCCCCGCTTTTTATACAATTATAGTGTTTTACAATCTTTGGTGTGAACATGCATCATTTTACTGTTGGACGCTAAGTACTCTTTTAAACTATTACGAGTTGGCATAAAGTAGTAAAACCACAGCTATTGCCCATTTCTGATATGTCAATTGTAGTTAGCGAGGCCAGCGATAGAGTATTCTGAAAGATCAGACTAGTGAGCGCAATTCGAAGCTAACTTGACCGCATGCTAGCTGCGAAGAATTTGTTACATCACTCGGTACTTCAATACTCGAGTCGCGTAGTTGTAGTACGACCTCCCCTCCCGTGTTTTGCTCGCTGTCGCGCGACAGTCCTCGCTCCCCCAATCCTTAATCATAACGATAGTAGATGACCACTTCATTTGAAAGATGTTCCACAAGCTAATCTCATTTCGCCGAGATTTGCCTTGCGGGTCCCCCCCTTGCATCACCTCCTCACTCCCCCGGGCACACATTGCTTGCGGCATTTTCTTAAAGTGAATTACTTGCGCTTGATGAGAGCCTTCGGTGTCGTTCAGTTCCATGGCTTAGTGCAAATTTGGAATTAACTTTAAGTGATTTGTATTGTGTTACATGTCTTACATGGATATCTTGTGGTCCATTTTACATTTACTTAAACTGTGAATTCACCAACTTTTATGTTGAACGTTTTTAAAGCATGTTAATTCTCAGGTCAATAAGGTACGAGAAACTAGGATACATGGTGGTTGGTCACCCCTTTTTGGAGTCATTTAAACTATAAAGATTTAGTTGGAGTACATTTTGGAATATTTGACTATGTCATAAATCTTTAACTTTTCATGGAACAAGAACTTATTTTAAGTTCGGGCTATTGTAACAAACAATGTCTACTAATCCAATGTATCAATTGTTCAACGACATCATATAGAGGGCGTTCTATATCTATGCTGTTGATCTATGAAGTAACACTCTCCAACCCATATTCCGCTGCGACCCATTTTAGGGGTGTTACATTCTCTATCTCAATTTTAATAGCATTGATTTCTGAGTCTTTAAATGAGGCATCTCTTTTTAGAACAATAATTTGGTCACAAAACATAACCTCATTCTTCTTGTAAAAGACAAGTTGTTCTTCTCAATAGCTAACCTCTTTTATAGGTAGTAGATTAAAACTCAGATTTATTTAAACTCTACTCTAAAATTATCAGTTGAGTTTAGAGCTTCATAAACTTTTAAACAGGTTGTTAGAGCAAGTTTTGTCATTGTATACCTCAGTGTCTGAGTGAAAGACCATAAGTGCCATGTTTGTGGTCTCTTCCTGCTTCTGCCATAAAAGCTCTAATCAAAACAGCTCATCAATATAGCCACATTTGCTTAGAAGAATTTTCTTCCAATTCACTGTTATTCTTGAGCATGTATTGATTCCTAGGCTGTTTCTTAGGTTTTTTTCTAGGACCTTGCATTCCCCTTGTAAAATATCCCATCTTATGATAAGAAGATCTATCTAGAAACTTGGAATTAACGGAGTCAACACCAAGTTTAGGGGAGGATTGTTGGGACAAATTACAAACGACTAAGTGTCGATTCTGCTGTTAGACATATTTGTTTCTGCTGATAGCACTAAGTCATTCCTGCTGATAATGTTCCTGCTGGCAGATCAAGTAGCATTCCTGCTGATTATGTTTCTGCTGGTCATGTTCTCGTTCCTGCTGACAGTGATAGAATCTGCTGATTGTTATTGATAGACGTAATTAATGTAATTAAGGAATTATAGTTATATTCTAGTATTATCTCATTAATATAGGAATGAGATAAATTAGGAAGTGATTGATATTGATGTATATCTCTTACGAGATTTTAGTTTTCTTGTTGACCAATTTAGGGTTTCTTCTCTATAAAAGAAACCGTTAGCATTAGGGATGCACACCGATTGTAAAAGCACAAAATAAATTTATTATCAATAGAAAGATCCATAGAGGATCGTTGTTCAATTTGTTCTTCTTTATTGAATTATTTAGTTTCCGCCTAAACATTTGCTGGAGTCTCTCACGTATGTGCTTGTGATTACATAAGTACTATACATTCTCAAAGGCTAGAAGATCTTTCTAGTTTAAGATCCTAACATATACGTATATATAACTTTACCACACACCACTTACCTTATAGTTTCTTTGAGTACATAGTCGGGAGTTGCTAGTTAATTTTGGTTCCACTGGTGAAAGTCATGGGTTATGATAAAAGGGATTTGAAAAAAGTCAGGTTTAGAAGATAGTTGATATCAAGTGGGGGATGCTCTTGTATATATATGTCCGTGATGTTTACTTTTCATTGTATCATTGTCTTGCATAAAAAACAATAAAAGAGAATAAATAGCATGCAAGCAAGTGTTTATTAGTTTGTTATAGTTGATCATAATATAAATCAGCTAATGTTTCGTATAGTATTGTGGTAGTATTTCCGCCTTGTCTAGCTGGCGTTGATTAGACAAATCCGTTATGATGTATTTTACGGGTAACTCTTATAAACCCGTGCCATTTCTATCTCTCCTTTCTGTTTAAGTTTATATTTATACAATGAGGGCATTGTACATCTTAAGTGAGGGGAAGGGAGGTAGAAATGAGAGATTATTGATTTTGTTTGTATAGATTATGTGCTTATTTTACCTAAATTTTTTTTAAAAAATAGCACATAATTTTTTGTTCATTGTTGATGAAGGCCGAGTTAATGCGTCTTACATGCCTACTTTTATAGAGATTATGAGGCATTACACTACATTTCATACGCATTAGCTCGTGTATTGTTGAAGACCCCTTGACTTTTGGCCCTCGGTTTTTGCGTTATGGGATTTAAATGCGACTAGTAACGGGAATAGTGTGGACTCAGGAAACTATTTGTTTTGTGTCTTTATGTTACACCCACTAAATGTTTTCTCATGTCTTTATCCTACCCTTAATCATTCTTAATCCTAACCTTTAGCTTACTCGAGTTAAGGAATTGAGCAATCACAGGTGTCTCGTTCATGGATTTGGGCGAGCATTTTGGTGAAGATTTCATTATAAGAATGATTCACCCCGTAAGCCTTTATGTTGTGTCAACCCATTTTCCTTTTAGGATAGTTGCATCTAGACTCTAGTGGTGGAGATTAGTATCCTTGCCAAACATATGATAGAATACTCGCCATGACTGAGCGATTGAGTGATCACCCAAAAATGAGCACATAGATTAGTGAGAGTATGAGTGTGATTTCATTTCCTTTTTAGTGAGGCGCTCAGTTTAGAATTTTCTAATTTAGGCATATTAAATTCATGTCTTTCAAGATAACTTGGGAGATATCTTTTTTGAGAATTATTTAAAAGGTCTACTTGAGGGCAAGTAAAATTCAAGTAGGGGGATATTTGACAACATAAAATATTTAATACTTTTCTATATCAAATTCTCGTGATTATTGCCTTATGTTACATTATATTATATGAATCTGGTAAGGCATTCATTCATATTTACAGATTTAGGTTAATCAAGGCGTTGGAATGGAAATATGCAAGAAATGCCCAAAAGATTGATATGGGAATCTAAACAAGAATAGTGTCGTTACTATTGAAAGAACTACGACGTAGCCAAGTCGTCGTAGCTTTCAACGTGAAGTGGAAGTATCAAGCTGATGTCACATCTATGGCGTAGTTGGACTGTTATGACTACGCCGTAGCTTGGGAAGAAAACGAAGCTGAAAGTTGAAGAAATGTTCCCGCGTTATCTCCAGAAATATGCTTTAGTATTTTGGTCATAACTTCTTCATACGCACTCCTTTTTAGCTGAGTCAAGTGGTCATGGAAAGAGAAAAGAGATATCTACAACTTTCATGTTTTGAGCTAAGCCTGGATCGCAACTGAAAAATCACAAATCGGCCAACTACAGCGTAGCTTCAACGGGGCAGCTACGACGTAGCTTCAACAGGGCAGCTACGACGTAGCTTCAACGGGGCAGCTATGACGTAGCTACCTTAGCTACGGCGTAGTTCTGCACTTACAAATACGTCGTAGCTCATTCGAAACCTATAAATAAATGTCGGGTTCTTCACTATGCAATATCCTTTTCTCTCCCATTTCCGGGGGCGACTAGGAGACCATCCTAAGGCATTTTCCAACTATCACCCATCATTTATCAAGGGAGAATTCGGTTCCAATCGTCATTATTAGTTTTTCATCAAGTAATTTGTATTAGGGTTTTTCTAACTTGTGCCTAGGGGAACAAGATAAGAAGCCAGGGACCCACAGAAAAGTACACAAGGACACACAAATTTTGTAGGTCTCTGTGTACGTTTCTGTACCTTTTTGTGAGTCCCTGTGTACTTTTCTATACTTTTTTGGCTTCTTATCTTGTGCCCCTAGGGCACAAGTTAGAAAAACCCTTTGTATTAAACATTATGTTTAATTTGACTAATGTTTTACTCATTATTATTTCTATGATTTACAATATGATTAGCTAATTACTTTAAGTGTTAGCCTTGTTATGATTTTATTAATGTTGTGATTCTTATTTCTTTGTCTAATTATAGTTTTATTTAGGATATCCTATTTGCATGTTGTCTGATCCCCGCGTTTTGGTAGTGTTGAGGCTAGTGTAAATCCCTTTAAATTATTTAGTAGACTGACCACGTTGAAAGGTAGCTTATTCGGATACTATGAATAGGGTTGTATTTGTTCTTAGTGTAAGGGATTGGCGTATTACCGCATACATTAGATTAGGCACTTATAAAGCACGGTAAATCCTTATAGGAGGGTTTAGTGTCGAGTAGTGGGAATGTCAACACTTAGACAGGTCTTTAGGATAGTTGGGGGTCTAATGACTATGAACTAGATACCCGACTACCGTGACCAACCGGGGTTGAGATCATATGAATTATAGGCTAGGTTGCGACTACAAATCAGACTTAGCGATATTAGAACCACCATAATAAAACAAGAATTAGACATTGGACTATAAGTAGAATTATTACGTTGATAGAAGATTAACTAGGTTAGCATAATTTATCCCTTTGGCAAGTGAAACCTTTCTTTTCCGCATTTAATTTTCTTGCATTTTTACAATCAAAACAGCTTTTTAACGTTGTGTAAGTGATAAACCTTGAAACTAGGATTTTAGGACCCCCGGCCTATTGGTATTAGGAACGACCCCGGATGCTACCAAAACCTTACCTTAAACACGGTTCGGGGTTTGTCAAGTTTAGTGCGTTGTAGACCTAGGTAAACGAGGTTATATAATTTTAAAACTTTGGTAATTAGTTAAAACATATAGACGGAAATCAAGCGCGCCAGACTTTATATACTTGCCAAATGCGTCGTTTAAAAACAAAGAATATGAGATTCAAAATATAAGTTCATTCCACACTTAATTGGATAAACCATCTTATATTTAGGTATTATTGATGACTGTTGGATTGTTTTTATTGGGATGTAATGTATTTGTGTTTGTCTTTGTTACTTTAAATTTCATGATCAGTATTATATGTATTTGTGGGTTTTTGTTGCGGCTATATTTTGGTGTCTTATATTTGGATACTTGATATGTGGTTTGTAACTCTCTCTTTTTTTAATGGTGTGCTTAAGTACATGTGTATTTTTTTTTGGTGCAGTGTTTTCTTGGTTGTGGTTATGTTAGGTTCTTGGTTTTGTATTTTAATAAAGGTGACGTTAGCTAATAAATGAAAACTGAATTTCGATTTAAACCGGCTGTTGTAAATCTTTTATTAAAGTCGTTGAATGATTTTATTGCGCCGTAAACCGTGTTTTTTTTTAGGTGTAATGATGTTTCGATTTATTTTTATCTTTTTGGGTTGTGAAAAATAGTAGAATGGTTGAATATGAGATTCTCTTGGCTTAGGAACCATTATTTTTTATGTAACCTCGACGTGATCATCTTTCATTTTTACCTTTTTGGGCTGTGCAAAATAGTAGGATGTTTGAGTTCGAAATTTTTTGCCTTATAAAGCACTATTATTACAGCCAAGATGATAAGTTTGTAAAATTTGTGATCATTTGGTTTTGGTGTGCTATGCATAAGTTGTCGTTATGGTTGTCGAAGTTGTGGAAATTGTATATTTTTGGTGCATGATGATCTTTTGATTTATATTTATCTTTTGGTCCTGTGTAAAAGATTAGAATGTTTGAGTTTACTATTTTCTTGGCTTAGTTATATGCTTTTGTATAATGTGCGTGACCTACTATCATAATTGTTGTTTTTTAAGCGTTGGGGTTATGAAAACTTTGCTATGAAGTTTGTTGCTCTATGGATTTTGCATGAGTTGTCGCTTAGTTTGTTAAAAATGGCAGGGGTTGAATTGCATTTGCGTGTTTGCATTGTTATAAGAATGTCATTGTTCCCCGAATTTTGTTTGTTACTTTATTATTCTTTGTTTGATTGTTAATATGTCAAGAATATGTTTTTTCTACTATTACACGCATGTGTTGTTGTATAGAGTGGGATTGAATAGAAAAATATAGAAACAATGTTATATCTACATCATGCACAATGTTTTACAAAAGAAAAATCACTCGTAGCATACGTGTGTGTATAAATTGAATGCCAATGCCTTAAATTATGATCATTTTCGTATTTAGTAGCAACGATATATAAGAAGTGAGACATGTTTATTCTGGATACAACTACTAATGGATTGTTATGTTTTTTATTTAAGGTGTACCGGATACGACAACTAGAAATTGTAACATTACTTTGAGGTTAATGAGAAAAATCGATATTAAGGTCTTTCGTCATGCTTGGAAGTGGATTTCGTTACAAATTCATTTTGTCGTCTAAACAAACTCCAGCAAAGTTGTAGCTGAAGTTCGTCTCCAATAGGTTCTAGATGTCTCAGCTCAGGTAAATTTTCCCCACTGGCTTTAGATAAACTATCCAACCATGTGTCTTAAGATTAAAAAAATGATGCAAATTAAAAAATGAGATTGAACTTTTAGACAAATATTTCGAAATATAACGTACCAAAAAAGTTTAGTGGTTCGGTTATTTACTCAAATTTCGTTTTAAATTGTTCGCTATTCGTGGTGACGATTGCGCACAGATATGTGTCCCAATGTCATGGGTTTTTTGTGTACACTTGTTGTGTCCCATAATAGATCGCTTTAAGAATTTATAATCTTAAAGTGTTATGTGGCACGCGCCTTGAACATCTGATGTTTTATTATTTATGTCAGAATTCCTTTAATGTCTTGAATCGATGACACCAATGCAGACTACTAATTTTCAGGTTTATTGGTGGTGTCCGCATTCATGAACGAAATATTTTTAGATAATGGCTTCGCATCTTTGGCAATTTGTTCAACGCTAGATTAGATAGGATGCTTGGAGTTGTGAAAAATGCACTTTACTATATCTAGGGCTATTAAAAAGGCCCGAGCAAGAGGAAGAAATTATGGAAAATGTTGGTTCAGGGGTGATAAATAATCTAAAATTACGAATTATAAAACTCGAAAAAAAGGAAGAAATTATGGAAAATGTTGGTTCAGTGGGAAGGGGATTTGGGATTCTGTTTTAGGGCTAAAAAATTATATCTAATCTTGGTTAGTTTTTTATTGCTATATATCTGAATTCATAGTTTTTTCTTTTGTATTTAGGATATCAAATAAATCTTCAAATGACATACTAATGTTGGGGTAACTACACATAATCATAGTATATTTTTACGTCTATTAAAGAAAGATGTTTACGAGCCTCATATTATAGGCACAAAAACCATACCGAAGTCTTTGACCGATCGCTTTCGCTGAAATCTGCAAACAAATTTTCAAAATTCAGTTGCGAAGTGATAAAGAAATGGCAGAGAAACTTATATCAAAACACAACATTGGTGTTTGGTAAATACACACAGTTTAATGTCATACCAAGTGATGGATTCCAAGAACACTACTACAAGTTTGCAGCATATAACGAGCTTCCACCATGGGCTGATTGTAAGCAATTATATATGTAAACATTAGCATCAAATATTCATGATGAACACATTCAACTTTAATGCCACTAGATCTTAGAATACGATAATAACCACATAGATAAGATTAAAGAGTACAATATACCCGAAGCCGTAGCGGATGTTGACATGATATGAAGAACACCTGAACACGACTAGTTTCTCTCCCTTAACCCACTTAAGTGTAGAGAGCTTGATGGATAACTATGTAATTCTACTTGTTGTGTTTTGGGTAGAGAGGAGACTAGTGTATATATAAGGCTTTAAGATTAATATGTCCATCATTACTAAACATTATAACGGTCAAGACTTAAGGTATCATTAAGTGTATTTGACCATACCATTGAATATAATAGTGGCATATGATTTAATCATATGTAACATATAATTTCATTAATAGGAGACATCATGACACATTCTTATACTGATGTCACCACTGCTATACTCACATGTAGTCTCAATTGGCATTAACTATACACAATACATACATCGATGTAATTCTGTAATATGTCAACAGACTATATCAGGCTGATCAGTTGCATGCAACGTAACAATGGGTAGTTTACACATGAGATTTTACAAGGAGCCAAATTGTAAAGAAGACTACTGATATTCTAAATTTGAAGTAAGTTCCTTTATGTACCTTATAATATATACACATGTATGACATATAAAGCTAAAACATTACATCTTTGACAATGGTATCACTATAGCAGCCGCCATATGGAACGAAATGGTGACAAGTTTTGATGTGAAAAAAAGAAACTGGTGATAATCGCAACTCGAAGAGGATTGACATCACATTAAAAAGAAATGACGACATTTATTGAAAACATATCACCTCGTGAGTGTATTTAGGCATATTTTCATCTGTTGGAAAACTAAGTTACACATAATCTTTTCAACGGCTCAATTTCTAGAATTTTAGGTTATTCAGCTTCTTTATTTTTTGTTATGTTTGTGTTGAGAGGATCTTTTTCTATTTTAAAATTACAACATTATGACCTTAAAAGTAAATACGTAAAATATTAGGCTTTGCAGCAACACGCCACCGGTTAATACGTCGTTATTCTTACTTTTAGGTAAATGTAACCAAAAATTAAGTATTCGTCTTTGGAAAGATATTCCTTTTCGAGAAAATTACTGTTTAGGGACAAGATCTTTTTTTTGTCCCACATTATGGTTAACTTTTTCAAATCTTCCCAATTTGGTCACGCTCAACTTCTCAACTGCTCAACTCCACCCAATGGTCGTCACGTGGCAGTTTGCAAGTACAATCCACTTTAGGTTAAATGCAGGCATGACCCACTCTTGTGGCCCACAACACTCAACCACTACTTTGTCGTATCTCCCATCAAATGCTCAACTGACGGCTGCTCAACCCATAAGTGCTCAACCGGCGGCTACCTATTTTTTTACTTTTTGCTAATAATGTTTAATGTATACAATACCCTTATAACTTATATTTTTTTCTCTTTCTTCCTTATCTTCTCAAAGTATTTTTATTATCTCTCCTCCAAAATTTTACCCAACTCTCTCACACAGATTCTTTTACAAATTTCTCTCTAAAAATCCAGCCAATATCCGGCCAACCTTCACGCACCGACATCTATTCCAGATCTGTTTCACAACGAATTATCGCCGGAAATCATAAACGAAAAAAACCACAACGAATCATCGCCGGAAAAAATAACGAGTCCTCGCCGGAAAAACCATCATGTCGCCAAAAACTACAGTCTTTTTCTGGCATGGCACCGGAAAACTCTTCGGGAACCACCAGTGTCACGTCATACGAGTACAACTATGTCACCGAAGAAAAACTATGTTTTTTAAGTTTCATGTGGCTTGATCTTTGATTTTCCTAAGTTTATATATGTGACTTGTATAAATTTTGGTGGTGATACTTATTTCAGTTGATTTTTGATTTTATTGTACTTATGTATTTTGAGAAAATTAGAATGGGGATGATGACAGAAATGTAGATGATGGACTCGTGATGTTGATGAGAGAGAAAACAATAAATGTTAAAAATGCTACTGACTGTTACAATAATTTAAGATTTTGATGAAAAGATTAAACTATGAAATTATTATGATAATCATTTTTGTGTATTTATTTAATGCGGTGCATTTATATGTTCTCGATTTTTCTACTTCTGCCTTGATAAGTTTTGATTCATCACTTTCATATGTTGTGGCTACAACCTTAACAACCACGAGCTTTGGATCTAAGAAGATAAGGAAAAGGAAAAAAAATATAAGTTATAAGGGTATTTTAGACATTAAACATTATTAGCAAAAAGTAAAAAAGTAAGTAGACACCGGTTGAGCACTTATGGGTTGAGCAGCCGTCGATTGAGCATTTGATGGGAGATAAGACAAAGTAGTGGTTGAGTGTTGTAGGCCATAATAGTGGGTTATGCCTGCATCTAACCTAAAGTAAAATGTACTTGCAAACTGCCATATGGTGAACATTGGGTGGAGTTGAGCAGTTGAAAAGTTGAGTGTAACCATATTGGGAAGATTTGAAAAAAGTGACCATAATGGGAGACAAGAAAAAGATCTTGTCCCTAAACAGTAATTTTCTCTTCCTTTTCTTATGTTCCTAGGGAAAGGGATAAGTGACAGAGGTGAGTACTGTTTTACCCATTTCCAAAAAACAAGTTCCACATAGTGGTCATGTTTTCATCGTCTTCCCAATATGGTCATACTTAACCGCTCGACTACTCAATTCCATTCAACGTTCGCCATGTGTCACTTGTAAAGTACATTTTGCTTTTTGGGTTCTGAATGTATGGCCCACGAACATGGCCCATTATACTTTGTCTTATATGATTCTAGTTGCTCAACCGATGGCTACTCAACTACAGGATACTCGACCGGCGGCTAATACTTTCTTGGATAGGTACAGTTTGAATCTACTTTATTGGGTACACACATAGTTTGAATCTGAATGTACACACGCTATTTGTATACTATGTGTTTTTGAATCTAAAAAACACATAGTTTGAATCTGAAAAACACAATGAGTCATTTGGTATGTTTTGATTTGCTTATTTTTCTTGATTATGATATGCTTATTTGGTACTGCTTATTTTGGTATGCTTATATGGGTATGCTTATATGGGTATGCTTATATGGGTATGCTTATTTTGGTATGCTTATATGGGTATGCTTATTTTCGTATGCTTATATGGGTATGCTTATTTTGGTATGCTTATTTTGGTATGCTTATTTCGGTATGCTTATTTTGGTATGCTTATTTTGGTATGCTTATTTGGGTATGCTTATCCCAAACACCCCTTAACAGCGTTGGATTTGCTTATTAGTTAGCTTTTGTCCTATAACACCCCTTAACAGCCTTTGATTTGCTTATTAAGTACTGCTCGGTTCATTGTAAATCCTTATCCCAAACACCCCTTAACCGCGTTGGATTTGCTTATTAGTTAGCTTTAGTTACATAACACAAACTTAGAGATTTAATTAGTAACAGCCATTAGTCTGCTTATTATGTATGCTTATACAGTTGTGCTTATTATTTAGGTTATTGTGATTGATTGGTAAAACAATTAAAGTACAACTAGATTCATAGTATATCCTTATTATCCCAAACACCCCTTAAGATTGCAGAACTATTCTGAACAGCCATGTATCATTTTAAATTAGTCTGCTTATTCCTTTTCTTTTGATATTTCTGTCCTTATGTTAGTCTGATTTTTATTTGTAAACTTATTTGGTTTTTTTGTTAAACTCTTAATCTGCCCAAAACAATGCTCCTGCTCTACATGCTATTCGAGCGGGTAAAGTCCAGAAAGGTAAAAAGCACAAAAAACCGCAACCCCAAATGGCTGCCAGGGGACAAAATCAAGGGAATGGGAAAAATAAGCACGTTTATGCTCCCAAGCCCAAGATTCCCTCTCCACCCAAGAGGGAAGATCCCGCAAAGGACTCAATCTGTCATGAGTGTGGTGAGACAGGACATTGGAAGAGGAACTGTCCTCAGTACTTAGCCGAGTTGCTAAAGAAGAAAAAGAACGCAGCCTCTAGAGCTGGTGGTGGTTCAGGTATCTTCGTTATAGAACTCAATACTTTCCTTAATAGATCATGGATCTATGACACTAGTTGTGTGTAGGATCCCGTCAACACTTCACTTCATACAATCGATCACGAAATCGGAACTAGAAATGAGAAAGAAAGAGTTGTTCTAGAGAGAGAAAGAAGAGAGAGAAAAGAGAAAAAAAGATATTTTTGATATATAAGATAG